>JANLJB010030071.1:0-20000 GCA_026212285.1 Bursera cuneata | reverse complement strand
AACGGCCCTCACGGCTTTATCCCCCAAAGGAGCGCGTCCCCTCACTCGAACCTGAGACCTCAAAGAGAATCTCAGTTCAACATGATATGAGCTAATAGCTCATATGGTACTCATGTGTTTATGAGACAGATATCGATGCCCATAAGATATTATCATTAAATTGTCCCTGATTGAAGTACTGTCGAGATGGGACATCCATAGTACATATAGATTAATATTGCATTTGTACTAGTTATAAGAGTATAACAGTATGATTCTCACATATTTAAGTATTGGATACTTATGCAAGTGCAGAGGGGAACATTATTAGCTGTTTAGAATAGGAACAGATTCATTGGACTCGACTTGTATGGAATTCTATTGGTAGTTTATATAAGTGTCTATAGGAGGTCCATCGGAGCAGGTGTATATGGTATTTTGACCTGAGACTTACATAGCCATCTCATCTAGAGATCGGCGTGCTTTGACACTTGGCATCTAGAATCTTTAGGGGTTTCATATACATTTGTGATTAGGTATACTGTGAACCATTTAGGAGTGAAAATAATGTCAAATAGGACTTGTCACTCTAGATAAATGGAGCTGATGTTACACAGGATTAGAGTGGCTTTAAGTCATTGCTCGGAAATGAGAATTGGTCGTAATTGAATCTGATATGTATGTCATTATTAGGGTAGATACATTCCAACCCTAGATCTCGTATATGACATCTGACATGAGATCATATTACACAGTAAGTACGCTTGAACATACTATAGGGTTTTCTAATCCTTTTGAAGAATTGGGTAGGCGCGGTGTTTTACTAAAAGCCAATCATGTCTTATAAATCAATAATAGCGCATGGCATTTTATGGACGTAATTGGATGGTCCAATGATAGATTTACTATCAACATATCTCAAAGCATAGATTTAGTATCAACATATCTGAAAGCCTAATGGGTCAAACACTGATGATGTTCCGATAATGGATTCACCGTGAGAGTATAGAAATGAGAAAATCAATCAATGGTTGATTGTTATTAAACAAGAGAGAAGGAATTTTTGAAAACTGTTCCATGCCGTAGAATGGTTCCATGCCTAGGTGTAGAATGCTCTAGGGCTTTTAGGAACAATGTTTCGGAAGTCAAAAACTTTACGCCTAGGCATAGAATGGTTCTACGCCTATGCATGGAAATGCTAATCAAAATATCAGCAAGGTCCAAATGCTATAAAATTGACATTGGACATAGACTTGGTCAAATCATATTGGATATGAAATTACTAGGTATATTCAATGTGACTTGTTGTAAGTCAATTGGGCAAAGTCCATTGAACCTTATTTATTGTATTCAAGGGTGTGTTTGTCAAGTCTTAAAATACTTGGATATTTACCATACGTTATATAAAGAATTGATTTGAATCAATTCTTATGTGATTTTATTTTTTTCTCTTAGAGAGAAACGTGAAACTCACTCTCTCTCATTTCTCCAATTATTCCGCCATCTCCTCTTCACTCTTTCTCAAATTTCTTTAGAAGAATTTGAAAGAAACCTAGTAGTTCAAGTGGATGCCATTAGACCTAGGTATTCTTAGTCATTAGGGGAGGTGTTTGGAGAAGAAGTTTGAAACCCAAACAACTTTGGAAGCGAATCAGACACATAGCTTGGAGTTATGTAAGTTTTTCTTTTAAATTTATGCTCAAATCTCTTGATTATTAATCCTGGATGCTTAGCAAATCCCAACATAAATGTTATTGATGGTTCCGATTATGATTGGTTTCTGTAGGGTGTAGTCAATCGACTTAACGAAAGGAAATTTTAGAGATTCGATATTAGTCCGAAACGTAATGGGAGATTCCAATAGTGGAAGGCAAAGTGGGTGCAAGGTTAGCATGTGTAAGTGGAGGTTATGTCTTGTATAAAGTTGTAGGAAGGTGTGCTTGTGTCAGATAAGAGGGTAGGTGATTTTTAGGGTCAGGGATATCCTCCGACACATGGATATCTTCTAGAAAAATAGGATTGTATCGACACTAGGATTATGTTTGACTGGTGTGCTTGCAACAACTAGATATCTAACTTTCAAAAAAGTTGGTAGGAACTTTTCCTCTCTTTTCTGGCCTTTCAGTTTCCATTTGAGCCTTGTCGAAAAAGACTAATTTTGGGTTGCAAAGACATAAAACAATCGAGGGCGCCGAGTTTCTTACCAATGATAATCCTCTGATGCTTAAAGTCAGTGTAGAAAATCGATTTTTTGGTAAGAAATAGGAAAGATGCTCTTTAAATCCAAGCGCACTAACTGTGTTTAATGAGGAGTGTTCAAAATACAATGGAGTCAATTTTGACTGAAAAATGACTTTAAAGGAGGAGAAATAGCTAGCTTGGAATACTTTTTAATGATGGCTGGAGACTGGAGAAATGTTTCTATGTCAGGGCATCGGCCTTGCAGAGACTTCGCACTGAGGCGTTGTAGAGACTTCGCACCGAGGCATGGAATGTTTCACACAGGGGCGTCGAAGTTGGGTTCTGGAATTCTAAAGTTTCAAAAATGATATTCGTGTCCCAATTTTCAAATAATATATAAACCCACTTAAGTTTAGGGTTTGGGGGAAGGGAAAATTTCGTGAGAAAAAGAGAAAGACAAGGAGAAGGAGAAGAGGAAGAGAGAGAAAGGCCAGAGGAGTTGCTATTCATCAATTCGAGGTAGGGATTTCTCTTCTACACTTTTCTATACTGGTTTAGTGGAGGTTTTTCTTGGGTATGAGTATAGGTTTTGCTTGTGTGAGTCCCATGTATTGATTGCGATGCATTATTCATTTCCATGTGAACTTTACCATGATTTTTGAGAGATTAAGATGAATTATTGTGTGAATGTGATATGGAAATAGGATTAGATCATTTGTATGTGATTGTGTGGCCGGAATAAGAATTCGGTGTGGATATGGGAATTTTGTGTGTTAGTGGTAGTGTGATGAATGGATATGTGAGTGGAAATGCATGCTAGACCTTGGATTGGCCTAGCTTGGTACGCGGGATCCAAGGGGTGTATGAATGGGATTTTGGTGCTAGGCCTTGGATGGGTCCAACTGTGTACGCGGGATCCAAGAAAAACGCAGATGAGGATCTAGTGTTAGGTCTTAGATGGGCCCAGCTTAATACCTGGGATCTAAGGAAAGCACTAGATTAGGAAATTGGTAAATGGATAGAATGTGGTGTTGTTTAAGTGATTGTAGTAAGGAAATGGTTAGATGTGGCCTTTTGATTCTTTGTTGCATGGATTGATTTAAAATGTTATGGATATGTGGAATTATAAAAATTTCTATTAGGCTGTATTGCTTATCCCTTCCTCCAAAAGTACCTAAGATCAGGAGTCTGATGGTGATGTTTCAAAGCTCACATAAAGGATCCGTGAGAGTCATTGAGTCATATTTATGTATTTTGAGTTGTATTTAAGTTTTCGAGATGTTTTTGATAAAGTTGTAAAATTATGACTCCTATGTACACTCTATAATAAATATTATGTAAAAACTTATGTTTTATTAACGAATGTTTTAATTAAATTTCAATTATATTATAGTTAGATAATTCACCTTTAAAATTCTTACATAAGAGATTTTGGGGCATGACAGAAACGTTCTATGAAAACAAAGAGAAATCAATGTAGATGGAAAGGAATTGGTAGCCAAAGATATCAGTAGAGAATATCTGTGAGTTTAAGTTGGCTGTGTTTGCTTGGGAACTCTTCTGCACTTGGGAGCTTTCTTACTTATGAAAGATATTAGCTAAGTTGCTTGTAAAGGAATGGATTAGCTTACTCTAGAGCATAGTTGTCCTTTTATAGTTGGATTTGCTAGTCGAGTAAGCCCTTTCTATTGATTCTTGCTAGAAAGAATGTGTTTTTTTTTTTTTTTTTTTTGCAGTTTTAGGCATANGTAAGCCCTTTCTATTGATTCTTGCTAGAAAGAATGTGTTTTTTTTTTTTTTTTTTTTGCAGTTTTAGGCATCTCAATTCGGCAGGTCTAAAATGAAGATTTAACTTGAGAGACGAGTGAATCGGGTCTTATATGTCTGCATTCCGGCCGAGTGGGATTCGGCCTCTGGACTAGTTGTGCGGCAATTAGATGATATTGAGCACTCAATTGATTAAAGAGAGTATTTTGGACATTTCATAAAGGGTCATAAAAAGCCATCTATAATTTTCAACAATAAAAAAATTACAAACTCAAGATATAAGCATTTTAAACCTAAAAGATCAAATTAGAAATCATGAAAAACTAAATCTTCAAATGTTGTGTGCTCTTAGTATATATAAATGAGAGGAATGTGACTTTATGGCTTCTATGTATGTTTTGAGTGCTCTTTGAAGAAGAATTAAATGAGATCTTGATTTATGGAGTGAAGGGAGGAAGAAAGGAATTTTATGAAATTATTGAGGATATTATGGAAATCTTCGAAATAAAAAGGTCATAACATAAAAATATTTGGATATAGGTTTATGTACAAAGAGGCCCATTAATTTGGATTGTTTTTTAGAATTTCATAAAAAATAAAGCACTATAACAACAAAGATCCATTAAAGAATATTACCAAAAATCAATTTCAACACTTTATAACTAAAAAAAATTAGAAAAAAATCAAGAACTAATAGATCGATGGAAGAACAAAAGCTTGAGACCCAAAAAAAATCAATTTAAAATGAGACACTACTATTTGTGTTTGGCGGCTGAAAAGATGCAAGAAAATTATAGAAAAGATGCAAGAAAATTATAGAATCACCATGTCATCGCTAATTTCCCTAGCCACCACGACCAAAGCCCAATGTCACCATACTCACTACCATTACCTTATCGCTGCCTCCTCCAACCACCAAGACCAAAATCCAATGCGCCACCATCACGTCATTGCTATCACCTCCAACCACAAAGACCAAAACCCAGCATTGCCACCATCCACCACACAATCCAAAGCCACAACAACAGGAAAATAATAACACAACAACATCAAAACAACAACACAATAGCAGCAAAATAACAACAAAACAACAAACAAACAACACCAATTGAAACAAATTAATGACAACCCAACACCACCACTAGAATTTGCAAACACAGGTATTCTTATGGCGGGTGGTTGTTGTGTAAATGGCAGGCGTACATGCGTATTGCATGTGAGAAGAGAAGATGAAATAACGGCGTAGAGGCTTGTGTGGCGGAATTGGCATTGAGTTCGACGGCTTTCTGGTGCATTGACTGGTTCATCGGTTTTGGCGTAGACAAATGGGCTTGTTTTTGGCTTATGGAGGTTTGTGACAAAAGGGCTGCCTAAAGAAAAAGACATTTTAACCTTGGATGTTAAACAAAACTGAATCAATTGACTTTTAGGGAGGTAAATAATGGATTCAGTGAAAGATAGAGGGACTCAGATGTGGTTAAAAGTTTATTTATAAAAAATCTAGGGGTATCAAGTGATATTTTCTCATATTTAGCTACCTTCATCGGCTGCAAGCACCGTAGCCAACTCCCCTATCCCGACTTTCTGTTGAAAAACTCACACAGAAGCTATTGTGTAATTATTTTTAGAGCACGTGGCAGAGGCAGGCTGAGGGTGCGTGTCCTTTTTCTTTTTTCACTTTGAAAAGTCTTTAGCTTTCAACTTAAAACTCCAAGCCAAAGCCAAAGCCAAACCAAACCAAAACTCTAAACCCATCAAACATTGCTTCAATCTGAAATCGAAACTCTGTCTGCATCTGCATCTTCATCAACAATGGCGTACGTGGACCATGCCTTCTCCATATCAGACGAGGACATAATGATGGAAACTTCCTACACCGTCAACAATCGCCCTCCCATCAAGGAGATCGCTCTGGCCGTTTCACTTCTCGTCTTTGGTACCTTCGCCATCGTTTGCGGTATCATCATGGCCTGCAACAGAGTTGGCGGCGACCGAGCCCATGGTACGCCCACCCGCTTCTTTTTATTTATTTGAGTTTCAGTCTTGTGATTTTGAATTACTTTTTTTTGGTTGGTTAATTAGGGCTTTTCTTTGCAATACTGGGTGCCATCCTGTTTATTCCGGGCTTTTATTACACACGAATTGCGTATTATGCATATAAAGGATACAAGGGCTTTTCTTTCTCTAACATACCCGCTGTGTAGTCTGATGATTGCCTCTACCATTGAGCTACACTCCTGCTGCTGTACAGATCTTATCGAATTTTTTATATCTTTTCTAGTGTTATTGTTAATAATCTGTATTTGGCTTGCTAATCTATTAACAATGGCCCTCTATTTGTTTTTTGTTTGGCAATATAGCGATGTTGATGTTGTGTCTTCTTCCTACACCCCTTTTTTGCTTTCCAGTTTTCTCCTAGTATAGTGTTATCATGATATTCTGCTTGTATCTGTCTTTTGCTTTATTCTTCTTCTTGATGTTGTGCTTATCAATTTTCGCCAAGCTTTGGTAGGTTGTGGAGGCTATGCATTCGTGGGGTCGGATATTTGTGTATAAAGTTACTGTTGCGATTCGAAGTTTATCTTTTCTGGTAGCTCGCAGTTGGTTAGAAATTTGTTTTCATGGAAAGTTTGTTATTACATGTCAGTGTGGTCTGAGTGTAATGAGAAAAGGGATTGATGGAAAAGCGGTGAAGAGTAGAGAGGTTTAATTGGAAAGTGAATTACTACTTCAAGGCAATTGATAAACTAGCAGTTTTTGGGTTTTGAGTGGACGTGGGTGATTAGATGGGACTGCACCAAGTCTTGATATAATTAAGGCTCTTTTTTTAGGCTGCTTAGTTAATTTATTTACTGACATCTGTTGTTCATCAGACTTTTATTTTTGTAAACAGTTCAATTGGTTTTCCGCTAATTCTTTACCCTGTGAATGGTTCCTTAGTGAAGCACGTCTTGATGTCCGTTGTTCTGGAAGTAACAGCTGGACAAGGGCAACTCTTGTCAAGGTTTCAGCTTAGAATTTTTATTTTTATTTATTTATTTTTATTCCTCAGTTGATAGCCGACTGCACAGATGAGTAGAATAATAAATTTTTTTCTAAAAACAGGTCTTCTGTGGCTCCTCATATGGGGTCGTCCAGCATGACATGGCCCTCCTGAGAGATGTGATGTTTGTGTAAATCATGTACTAAGAGTTGTAATGAGGTTTACTGGAGAAGACCTTTGTATAATGTATAATTGTGTGAGGGAGAACATCGTTAGAAAGTTCTAATACGACATGTATTCTAAGGATCTTTTCTTGCTAGAGTCGGTTGAGTCAGTGCTGAGCCTGGTTAGCTATTTTTGAATTTGTCCTATTCTAGAGAGGGTATTTATACAGGCTTCGGGAAGTTAGAGAAAGAGAGTGTTCCAAGTCAGCAAGCTGAACATCATTAAAGTTTTTGTTAGTAAGGTATATTGAGACCAGCATTTTATTTTTGGTGGTTATGGAGGTTAGCCTCATATGGAGACCAAAAAGTTGTTAATTAGGTGTCTTGATTGCTATATCTGGATATCTTATTATTTTGTGGAACGTGAATAATGAACTCAGCCCTTACGTGATTCTGAAGAAATTCATATATGCTTGATATATTTTTATTTTAAAGCTTTCCAAACTTAAAATGGAATAGATGTTGTTTCATTTCAGAACTTATTTTAAAGAAATAATAATAAAATAGAAAAGAATAGATGCTAATATTAATCTAGGTGAAATTTATAACAAGAATAGACTATTAGTTGAATGCTTTTGCTTATTCTTTCTCAAATTGTGCAAATTAGTACCGTCTTATAGTTACAATTGCACCTTGATTATTAATTCTTGATTAGAGAAACTCATATTGCTTGTATTAAGTGCAGTGTTAGGCTATAATTTAGGAATTGACTTGTCATTCTTTTTGGATTGCCACAGCTCCCATAAGTATTGTCAGCTTAGGCAAAAATCTAAAGTTTTGCCTTGTTGGTTAGCTCCATATTGTCAGTTCAGCAAGTTAATTTATGTCAGTTGTGATTCATATGAGAAAAGCGATTGGGGAAAAAGCAGGAATGTGGAGAGATTTCATTGAAGATTGCTTGGTTGATTTTAAGCAATTGATGGTGCATTTTTTCTTATTTGGTATTTTTGGGGGTAAGCAGGACGGGCTATGGAGGAGTTCACCAAGTTTAATAAGTCGTTACAATTATTTTATTTAATTGGTATCTAGTGTTCTTTGTGTCTCGTTGGGTTGTTATTGGTGTGATTAAATTTAGAGATGAAAAAAAAGAATTTTCATCTCTCAATAGTTTCTTCTTGTAAGCACACCTAGCTGTCATTTGTTATGAAAATAACTGCTGAAGGGGTTCTCTCTTGTTAAATAGGTTCTCCAGGTTTCAGCTTTCAAATGCAGTTTTGTTAGAATCCTACAGCATAAGATAGGATAATATAATTCTAGAAACAGGTTTCTTATGGTCCACCTGCAGAAACAGGCCTTTAGGGGGATGTATTTGTGTTTTTTTAAAAAAAAGTTTTGGTGACGGGTGACTTGGAAAGACCCAAGGCTCATGTGAAAATGGTTAAGGAATTGATACAAGGGTTGGAAGTTGTAAAACAGGCATGCCCTTGAAGGACTTTTCTTGCTAGAGTAGGTTGAGGCTAGGTTAGGATTGTTGGGCACCAATTGAGTTTGCTCAATTTTGTACCAGGTATATAGAGGGCTTTAGGGAAATTGAGGAGGGGAGTTCTTCAACCCCAACTAGTTACAAACAAAGTCGATGGTAGGTTTTGAGGTGGAGTCATCTTTCTTGGTGCATGTTAAACCTTTATTTATTTATTATTTTTTTTCCTGGGCTGTGGAGGGCAGGCTCATATAGTGGCTTAAATATTATTTAAGTTAGGGGTCCTATAGCATGTTTTTGTAAGAATCATCATTTATATATACCGAGTAGATAATCTCTATGATGAGATTTTCCAACACTTAATTTTGAAACAGAGGGTTGCCTGGATTTGATGCAGTTGGGTGAGGTTTAGATGAATCTGATGCACCAGAAGCGCCTTCCGGTAACATCCAACTCCCTGGAACGCTATGTTATACTTTATGTGGGTTTATTAATCAATATGCATAGGAGTTCCCGGTTGGTCTTGAAGAAGTGTGTTTTCATTTGGAAGTTTTTTTAGCCTGCAGCACAACATGAAGTTTTCATCAGACACTTCAAAAAAAAAGAAATGCTAATACTGATCGAGGTGAAGACTGAACATATATATGGTTATGTTGATTATATGAGCATTATCTGCCACTTAACAATGCAAATTACTTACATTGATTGATTAGTAGTTCTTGTCTAGAAAACTTTTATTGCTTGTCTTGAGTTTGATATTGGCAGTTTTAGGCCGTTAATAGAATTGACTTGTAAATCATAGATTTGCATAACACCTGAATATGCCTGCACTTGCAACTGCAATTGCAATTGGATGCTTTGTTTTGTGCAGCCACATGCATCACTAAGGCAATATTGCAAACTCCAAACCAGATAGTCTCCTACCTCTATGATACACGAATCAAATATATATTATTTATACATGCCATTTTAAATTTTAGAGAAATTATTTGCCAATAATTTCCATGGTAATCTCCATGTTAAACTTTCTCTTGTGTAAATTCACCAGTAGTAGAAGCTAATTTTATTAAAATTCCAAAACAAATCCGAATATTAATGAAATAGTAAAATAATTATTAACTAAAAACAAAGATAAACCGGATGCAACCAATTTTATTTTGACTCAAATTAGCTGTATCGAATATGTTTGAAGGAATTCTGTCTTCAAGTTGTTCCGAAGGTTTTTTTTATATCGTTTAATTAGGATAAAATTGTAGATTTCTATTTGATTTTAGGGATTTGAGGAAAATAGAGATTTTGACTGTTACTAGAGATTTTGACTTCTTAAATTGAAAAGATCTAATTGAGTTCATTTGGATTTATTTTGAATAGAGATGGCAAAGGGTCAAGCCAGGCAGGCTCTGGCCTGCATGCTATAGTGCAGGTCGGGCCTAACTAAGGTAGGTCAGGCTCAGGCCTAGGCTTCGGGCCCGTAGGCCGGCCCGGCCTGGCCTGTTACTGTAGTAATTTTAATTTTTTATTAATTTTTTATTTTTATAAATTAAAAATAAATTTAAAAGTTATTAAATAGTGAACAGTAATAGGCCTGGTCCAAATAGTGTAGACCTTGGGCCAGGCTTAGGCCTTCAAATTTTTAACAAGGCCTGGCCCGGCCTGGCCTGGCACTATTTTGGCTTGGCTTGGCCTGGCCCATAGGCCTGCTAGGCCTACCCAAAATAGGCCTGGTCCGGTCTTTTACCATCACTAATTTTGAAAAAGTATATCAAATAGCCTAAAAGTTGGGGGCTATGAAAAATAATAATTTTCTCATTTTTTTTATAATTTACTTAACCACTTAGATGTATTATGACTAAAGTGTGCCCAACTCGATCAACCTTCAAACTCCCTCTTTAACTTAAAATAGAACTTACACTCGCTTTATCATCAACAATGACGATGGAGAAGACGAACCTGACGTGAGTGGGTCTTCAAACGTCGATGAACTATTTCGGAAGATAAATCATCTATTTTTTTTTATTTTGGTTGAAATAGGTATTTTTTTAATGTAAGATTTAAACGATCTATTGGAGTAGTTTAGACGAATTTAATGGCGAAGTTGAACCGAGCAAAGGAGAAGACGAACTTGGTGTGAATGGATCTTTGAACGTTGATGAACTATTTTGGAAGATAAATTGTTTATTTCCCTTATTTTGGTTGAAATGAGTTTTTTTTTTTTTTTTTTATTTAAGATTTGAATGATCTATTGAAGTAGTTTAGATGAATTTTTTTTAGTTGGAAGTGTTTNGAAGATAAATTGTTTATTTCCCTTATTTTGGTTGAAATGAGTTTTTTTTTTTTTTTTTATTTAAGATTTGAATGATCTATTGAAGTAGTTTAGATGAATTTTTTTTAGTTGGAAGTGTTTAATTCGTTGCTAGAAAAATCAGAATGTGCAGTATGAATGTTAAAGCAAAATGAAATATTTTGCTTTTGTTGAGATTTAAAACTCAAGATCTTCTATTTATTAAATAAGTTCTCTAACCAATGGAGCTAGGAAAGTAACTTGTTCTTATGATGTGTATTTTAAGTTGATATATTAAGTAAGAGACCAAAGGGGATATATTTAATTAAGATTTTTAAAGATTTTTATAAAATTAAAAAATTTAGGTGTATTCAATTAAGACTTTTAGAAACTTTTAAATACTCTATAAAAGTCATGAAGTATTAATTATTGACTTTTAAAGATTTTTAGAAAGTCTGTAAAAATTTTGGGGTACTCAATTAATATTTTTAAAAGTGTATGAAAGTCATGAGGTATTCAAAAAGTTAGAATTTTATAAATTTTTTTATATGAGAGATTTTTGTAGACTTTTTAGTGGGAGATATAAATAATAGAGTTAATAGTTTCTCTTTTATTATTTACTATGACTTTGAAAGACTTTCAAGTTTCATAGAAAAAAAAATATATTACTGTGTTTTTTCACTGAAAACGCAAGGAGGATAGAAGTAATGGGACTGGGGAGAGAAGGGAGAGAAGGCTACTCTGAGAACTTTATATAGATTTAAGAATATGCTGGGGGCAAGTTTGCTTATACTTGCTTTAGTATTGTCCTTCCACATTGTGGTCAGGGAAGAGAAAGGCATAAAATTTCGAGGCTAATAGTTTTCTTTTTTCTTAAAAATTGTTTTTTGAAATTTCATACGGAGATGTGGGGATTGGAGTATTAGAAGTAATCTTGTTGGGAGACTTGAAAAGTTGAAGTTTTATATTGGGTTGCCTTGGAATATATGCTTATCGGGAGAGGCAAAAATGTTTATCTTGCATAATTTGTTGGCAGCTTTGTCAGGAAATGTTAAGCCACACATGATTATTTGTATTTTTCAAATCGTTCTTTAGGGTTGATCGTTTTCCAAAATTTCTCTTATTTACTAGTATAGCTCTTAATTTAACCATGGTTGTATGAGCTCGGCAATTGCAAAACCTCGGCGACAAGATCAAATTGGGGTAGAACTTAAAATAAATTTCTAAAATTAATATCTGTTTTGTTTGTGGTTCGTTTCGTAATTTAAGTTAAATTCTACAAGACGTAAGGAAAGTAGAAGAAATAGGAAAATAGAGTTATTTAATAAATAGAAGTTCTAATCTTATTAGAATTAGAAGATCCTTACATAGACCTATAAATATAGGGGTTGAGAATCAATTCTAGTATAAGAGAGATATGAGAGAGGACTAGATATAAAGGGTTAACATCCTTATAGAGATGTGAAAAGAGACGTGAAAAGAGACATGAAAGAGATGTAGGCACAACACCAGGGATCGAGCAAGTGAAACGGGAATAGTTTCAGGGCTCTTCAATATTGGTAACAGGTAGAATACCAAGTTTGATGTGTGATCTCTTATACTCTTGTATAATTATGATATAGTTGATTTATCTCCTCATCCGTGGATGTAGGCCATTGATGTTAAACCACATTAAATATTGTATCTCTTTTTGTGACGTGATTTATTTTTCATTTATTACTAATCTTGATGTTGAATATGTTTTCATATAATTTTTTACAATGGTATCAGAGCTTGGTTTATGATAGTGAGTGGTTACTTGTATGATTTTATAACGTTTAGGAAAGTTTTATCAACAAGATGATAAAAGTCTAAGGAAATTAGTTTTTAAGTGGGAACTTTTCCTGGAAACTTTTCCTGGTGTATTTAATTGTACTGGCACTTACTACTATCCTGGGTTATTGTTCACTATAAGAGTGAAACAAATGACGGCAAAATTTGAAATAGAAAATTTCAATGGGGGCAACTTTAGGTTGTAGAAGATCAAGATAAAAGCTATTTTACGAAAGAAAAATTGCTTGGAAGCAATTAGAGAAAGACTAAAAGAAATCCTGGATAGTAAGAGATGGAAAAAGATGGATGGCGATGCAATTGCAAATATACATCTAGCACTGGCAGATGAGGTATTGTCAAGTGTTGCAGAATTGGAAACGGCAAAGAAAATCTGGGATACTTTGACGAATTTATATGAAGCCAAGTCACTACACAACAAAATCTTCTTGAAAAKAAGGCTCTACACTCTTCGTATGGTGGAATTTACTTTGATGACTGCACATATCAATACCTTAAAGATTCTATTTTCTCAACTCTCTACCATGGAGCATAATATAGAGGAGAAAGAGCATGCTGAACTTTTACTTCAGAGTCTACCTGATTCGTATGATTATCTCATTATCAATCTAACCAATAATACTACAAAGTCAACTCTAGTATTTAATGATATTGCAGGTGCTACTCTTGAAGAAGAAAGTAGACACAAAAACAAGGAAGATAGATTATTGACCTCTCAACAAGCTGAGGCCTTATTCGTTACTAGAGGAAGATCGAAGGAACGTGGTTCTAGTGAGAGTCACAATAAGAATAGGGGAAAGTCAAGAAGTAAGAAGGTTAAATGCTATCATTGTGGTGAGCTAGGGCACATAAAGAAAGATTGTTGGCACTTTAAGAAGAGTGAAGAGGGAAATACAAAAGGCAAAGAAGCTGAATCATCGAGTTCTCAAAGTTGTGTAGCAAGTGCTTCGGATGATGGCGAAGTATATACAGTGAGGCAACAACTATTGTGAAAGGCAGAAAGAAGTTTGCTGATATCTGGTTAATAGATTCAGTAGTAACATGGCACATGACTTCTCGAAGAGAACGGTTCAATGAATACAAAACTATCTCAGGAGGATTTGTGTTCATGGGAAACGATCATGCCTTGGAGATCACTGGCATTGGTACAATCAAGATAAAAATATACGATGGTACGATTTGCACCATCCAAGAGGTACAACATGTGAAGGGCTTAAAGAAAAATTTGCTATCCATAGGATAACTAGATGATCTTGGAAATAAATTTCATACAAGAAATGGAGTTATGAAAGTTGTCAAAGGCACGTTTGTGAATATGAAGGCAGAAAAGATTGCTGCTAATTTATACATGCTTTGTGGAGAAATATTATAGGAGGCAAAAATGTCTATTGCAAGTTTTGGAGAAGAGTTGACGATGATGTGGCATCGAAAACTTGGACACATGTTAGAAAGAGCTTTGAAAATTATCTCTGATCAAAAATTGCTTCCTAGGGTTAAAGCAGTAAGCTTACCATTCTGTGAACTTTGTGTTATTAGCAAGCAACATAGATTGAAATTTAGCAAATTTACTGCTAGGAGCAAAAACATTCTAGACTTGATTCACTCTGATATTTGGGAGTCACCAATTACATCCCTAAGGGGACCCAAAAACTTTGTGTTATTTATTGACGATTACTCCAAGAGAAGTTGGGTGTACCCCATTAAGAGAAAGTCAGATGTTTAAAGCCTTTAAAGCACAAATTGAGCTTGAATCTGGAAAAAGGATAAAGTGTTTGAGGATAGATAATGGAGAGGAATTCTGTCGCATGGAGTTTGACGTATTTTGCAGACAAGAAGGTATAAAATGCTAGAAAATTGTTGCTTACACACCACAACAAAATGGCGTAGCAAAGCTAGTGAATCGAACATTAGCAGAAAGAATGAGATATATGTTGAAGACTGTTAATCTACCTAAAATGTTCTTGGCAGAAGCAGTAAAAATCGTCTGTTATGTGATAAATAGGTCCATCAATGATAATTGAGATGAAGACACCTATGGAGATGTGGACTGGTAAGCTAGTTGATTATTCCTCTCTGTATATCTTTGGATGTCCTGCGTATGTGATGTACAGTAGCCAAGAAAGAACAAAACTAGATCCAAAATCTAAAAGATGTATATTCTCGGGGTATGCTAATGGAGTAAAGGGGTATCACCTATGGGATCTTACTGCTATAAGGTTATCATCAGCAAGGATGTTATCTTTATAGAAGATAAACTACATAGTAATGAAAATGATAGCATAACAAAGAAGGGTATTGATACTACGATAATAAAGGAAAGAAATGTAGAAGAGTCAAATTCTTCTGAAGCAATTTCAGAGAATGATGAACGAGAACCTACCAGAGTATGCTATAGCGAGTGATATTGCACCTTCTTGGCACTTAGAGTATGCTATGGCGACATAAGAAAGGGTTACACCTGAAGTTCGTCGGTCAACTCGAGAAAGAATAGCACCTTCTTGGCACTCAGAGTATGCTATGACAAGTGATATTGCATACTGTCTCCTAACAAAAGATATAGAACCTTCAACTTTTAAAAAAGCGATAAATAGTTCAGATGCATCTTTATGGATGATATCAATGCAAGAAGAAATTGAAGCTTTATACAAGAATAAGACATAGGAACTTGTGCCTCTACCATTGGAAAGAAAAGCCATTGGAAATAAGTGGGCCTATAAGATCAAACGAGATAGTAATGACAAAGTAGAGCGATATCGTGCTAGATTGGTGGTTAAAGATTATGCTCAGAAAGAAGGTATTGATCTCAACGAGATATTTTCTCCTGTTATTCGACTTACTATAATCCGAGTAGTCTTGGCTATGTATGCTACATTTGACTTACATCTAGATCATCTAAATGTTAAAACTGCATTTCTTCATGGAGAACTTGAAGAAGAAATTTATATGCTCCAACTGAAAGGGTTTGAAGAAAAAGGCAAAGAGAACTTGGTTTGCAGGTTAAAGAAATCTCTCTACGGCTTAAAGCAGGTGCCAAGATGTTGGTACAAGAGATTTAATTCCTTCATAATTAGCCTTGGGTACAACAGACTTGGTTCAGATCATTGTTCATATTACAAGAGATTTGAAGGAGATAATGATTTCATTATCTTACTATTGTACGTAGATGATATGTTGGTGTTAAGCCTCAACAAAGATCGGGTCCAAGAATTAAAGGCACAATTAGCTAGGGAGTTTGACATGAAGGATCTAGGGCCAACAAACAAGATTATAAGGATGCAAATTCATCGAGATAGAAAAAACAGGAAGATTTGGCTTTCCCTGAAGAATTACTTGAAGAAAATCTTACGACGTTTCAATATGCAAGATTATAAGCCAATTTCCACCCCACTTCTTGTAAATCATAAATTATCCTCAAGTATGAGTCCTAGCAATGAAGCAGAGAGGATGGAGATGTATCGAGTGTCGTATGCTTCAGCAGTAGGAAGCCTAATATTTGTTATGATTTGTACAAGACCAAACATTGCATAAGCAGTGAGCGCAGTTAGTCGTTTCATGGCGAATTTGGGGAAAGAGTATTGGATTACAGTTAGGAGGATTCTTAGATATATCAAACGAATCTCAAATGCTATATTATGTTATGGAGGATCAGAATTCACTGTCAATGGTTACGTTGATTTAGATTTTGCAGGTGACCTTGATAAACAAAAATTTACTACTGGCTATGTGTTTACACTTACAGGAAGAGCTGTGAGCTGGATATCAAAATTACAAATGGTTGTGTTATTATCTACAATAGAGGCAGAATAAATGGTAGCTACACAGGCTTGTAAGGAAGCTCTTTGGATCAAAAGATTACTGAAGAGCTTGGGTACAAACAAGAAAAGATTATTCTATTTTGTGACAGTTAGAGTGCCTTGTATATTGCAAGGAATCCAATCTTTCATTCTAGGACAAAGCATATAAGGGTACAATACCATTTTGTTCGAGAAGTAGTGGAAGCAGGAATTGTGGACATGCAGAAGATTCACACAAAGGATAACCTAGCAGATGCCTTGACTAAGCCAATCAATTCTAATAAGTACGTCTAGTGTAGATCCTCTTATGGCTTGGCAGAAACGTAAGCAGCATGACTATAAGCAAAGAGTAGAAGATGAAGAAGACTGTGAAAGATAACTTCAATTGGGAGAATGTTAAAAGTGAAGTTATTTTAAGGTGAGGACTCCTGGTTTAATTAGGAAGTCTTATTAGAAAAATACATTAATTAATTATGTAATTAAAAGAGTTTTATTACAACTAGGAGAGAGAACTAGAAAAGGATTATGATTCCTAATATTGTGAATCTCACATTGCTTAGAAAGCAATAGGAGGGAGCCTAAGAGCACTATATAAGAGGGTCTAGTTCTTCAGTTGTAGATCATCGTAGAAAGTACTCAAACTTATTTTCTCATTGTTTTTCTTCTAATTATTAGAGATAGTTTCTTCTCAATTAGAGAGAAAAGGTTTTAGATTCCTAGTGACTAAAGAGAGGTTATAAAAAGTTTTTTTGAGGTCTAATAAAGTTCTTTCTTTGCTCTGTGAAGGTTTCTCTCATCACAAGAGGGTTTTATCACGTAAGTTCTTTGCCTATTGTCTTATTATTTATTGTTTTTATTTTTTTTTTCAAGTTTATGGTACGGGTAGATTTTGTAGCAGTGGTATCAGAACTCTAGGTTGCGAACTGGGATAAGATTATTTTTCAAGATTGAAGTATACACGAAAGAGATGGGCTATAATAATTACAAGTTGTAGGTGGAGTGATTCTCAAATAATAATTTTGACAGAGTTTTTATGATTGCATGGTAATACTATTCACGATACATACTATTCAAGTGATATTGTTCACCAGACACTGTTCACACAGGTTACTGTTCATTAGATACTGTTCATACAACACTGTTTACGTGACATGATCTTTAGATCGTTGATCTTTAAATAGAATAGTTTCCAAGGTGGAGATTGTTGGAATTGTGGCTCGTTTCTTAATTCAAGTTGAATTTTACAAGACGTAGAAAAAGTAGAAGAAATGAGAAAATAGAGTTGTTTAATAAATAGAAGAACTAATCTTATTAGAATTAGAAGATCCCTACATAGACCTATAAATATAGGGGTTGAGAATCAATTCTAGTATGAAAGAGATATGAGAGAGGACTAGACATAAAKGGTTAACATCTTTGTAGAGATATGGGAAGAGACATGAAAGTGAGGTAGGCACAACACCAGGGATTGAGCAGRTGAAACAGAAATAGTTTCAGRGCTCTCAAATAYTGGGTATCGGGTAGAATACCAGGTTTGGTGTGTGATCTCTTGTATTCTTGTATAATTATGATCTAGTGGATTTATCTCCTCATCCGTGGATGTAGGCCATTGACACCGAATCACATTAAATATTATATCTCTTTGTGTGACGTGATTTATTTTTCACTTATTACCAATCTTGATGTTGAATATATTTCTACATAATTTCTTACATATTTAAACAGTTAGACATAAGCAGAGATTCTGGCTCCCCATATAACGGTGACTACATGGTGGGCTAGGCCCTACTAGTTTCCCATGACCAATAATTACATTCAAACTGATAAACAAGAATGGATTTTTAAGCACACTTTTCTTACTTGTTACATCCCCCATTGTCTCGATTCAATTTCAGATTTTATATTTCTTGCTTCTTGCCCTTGCGCCTTATTACGAGACAAAGCTTGATGGAATTTATAGGATCAAACATTCATCTGACATGGTAGATGAAGATTGCCCATGAAACTAAAACTTGAGAACTACAACTTCTGTGTTTCCAATTTGACATTTTTGTCTACCCAAAAATATAGGTCCAGCATGAAAAATCCTATGCGCCCTAAAGTAACTTTACATGCTATTACATTAGTATTCCCGTACTCCTAGTTACACATTTACAAAGAAGTTAGGCATCGCATAGATCCACCTATGTCCATCATGTAGAGAGTTCATTCATCATACCATGTGTGTTCTGGCAGGGATGGACTCAAGAATGAAACTTATTGGGTTAAAGGTTAAAGTAACGATTAATATAAATATAAATATAAATAACCACAAATATTTGTATTGGTAAAATTTTTGTTAACTAATATATTTATAATTTTCCTAGATGAGATTTCATCTTTTGAAAATATTGTATAATGACTTTATTTTCAATACTATCAAATATATCATTCTCTATATACATAATAAAACTATCATTCAACCATTGATCATTCATTCTATTTAACAAATGATTTTTCACAACATTCATGACTTAAAATACTCTTTCTACACTAGTAGTGGTAACTCGTAAAATTAATGCTAATTTTATCAACAGCTAAACTAATAGAAACACTCTATATTTCTTAGTTTCAACCATCACTCTTGAAAGATCTCCAATCCCATTCAATTCCATAAATTTGATATTAGAGCATACATCTAAAATATAAATATCAAATTGAGAATCAATTGTCATGAGTTTTAAGTCAAAAAAATCTTTTGGATAAAGTTTAAGAAGGCACATCAAAGAGTAATATAATTAATTAAATATTTATGTGAATCACACTGCATGTTTACTGGGTTCTTGCTAAAGGGGATGACAAAAGAAAGGGATCATTAAAAACACCAAAAGAATGGGGACGGGACAAACTCACAAGGTCCTGCCAATCCCTTTCTTTCGACTGAAATCATTGCTAAGTATAAAATCAAAGTACTATCAATATTCCTTCCATTGCAAAGTCAGACCTCTTGCTTGTTAGATCCCGCCCATTGCAATATCTATTAGCATTTCAGGTGCTATATATCCTGGTATGCATCAAGTCGTTGTCACGGCCTCTTCACTTTTTAAAATGTGGTGTTGGATACCATTTCTCTGGTCACCCATTTGTTGCATTGTTATAAACTTTATAAAAATATACGTTGATTTATTTGAAAAATAACTAAGAGTCAAGTGGGGTCACTTGACCCTATACCCCATGTGGGTCCGCCAGTGTGTTTCGATAACTTTGTCACATTAGTTCAAGTTAATCACATTATCCAGGACATCGATATTTAGAGTTACAACTGCTCGTTTGTCAAGTTGTCCAAGATTACAACGACTTTCATCTTTAGTGTTGATTGGCACAACATCTTGAGCAAATGAGATATCAGGTGAGACCTTCACACATTTTATTTTAGGATTACATCTGTGGCGCCCCGGAACCCCTTGTACAGGAACTCCAGGGGTGACCATGTAAATAAATAAAGTAAAGGTAAATAAAACGTTTTAATCAAAACATTTATACTGAAAATACGGGTTACAAA
>JANLJB010030070.1:0-19731 GCA_026212285.1 Bursera cuneata | reverse complement strand
TTTAAAAGTCTTAATTGAATACACCCCCCTTAGACCCAGAAAAGAACACACCTTTAAGTTTAAGACATCCACCATTAAGATATACCCTTGGTGTTTCGTTGTAGTCTATACTCTCTCATGAGTCATAAACTAATTTGAAGTAAAAGAATTTTTTCTATTATACTCCTTGAAAAATTTTAATATTTATAAATTACTTATTTTAAAATAAAGAGTTACCTAAGAAAAATATATATATATATTTTAGCTCAAGCAACACAAGAAAAGAGTAAAGTAAACTTGAAAAAGAAACACTACTCCTTAATTAAAATTAAGGAAATACAATACCTTATTTAGTGGGCATATTATAATTTCACTCAACTAATTAAACTTAATAGTATTTAAACAAACTAAATAATTAAGTCTAATTCAAATTTAATTGGGACTCACTAACATTAAACTTAAGGAATACGATTTCTAATTGACAAATATTCTTGGTTTAATTTCTCACAATATTAATTATAATTGTTATCATGGACTTATATATCAAAATAAACAAATTTTGGTGTGAGGTTAATTTTTTTTTTTAAATTTCATTAACCGTAGTTTGTGGATAAAGTATAAACGAATTATATTAATTTTGTCATTACTAATAAATTTTGCTTGAAATTATGATAAAAATTTTAAAAATCCCTTTAATTAAATGGTTAGCAATGTCTTAAAAGCAAAGTTTTTATTTAGAAAATAAGAAAAATTTATAATTTTAATTGTAATCTGCATCTAAAACAAATTAGAGAACTGATTTTGTGTCTTCTTTTATGTTTTTAGAGTTATATTTTCTATCTTAATGCACTTCAAATTTAAATTCAACCACATATTCTCAAATCATTTTGAAAATAAAAATACAAAATTTAAAATTGGTTTGATGATAAGTATATCTTATGATTTAAAAAGAATTAAATTTTTCTATAATGTTAAAATCATTGTAATCCTCAACTGAAATATATCAGAGAACTAATTTTAAGTTTCAAAAAATTTATACAGGCATCATCAATACATAATTCATAACATATTGAACCAAAAATTTTAAAAATAAAAAATAAAAAATAAAACTTATTTATTTCTTCAAATTTATTAAAATCTCTCCATTCCCATTTTTTATTTCCTATAAGAATTTGGGGCCCCCATTTATGTTCATTTTCGCATCATTTCATTTTATTCATTATTATTAGTATTTTGTTTCTCAGCACGAAATGCAAAATCTTTTTCAGTAATATTTTATATTTATATTAAAAAAAATCCTATTTCAAAATTAAAAGAAAGGATTTTTTTAAAGTTTTCATTAATATTTATAAATAACTTCAGTTTGACATTTCGATTCTAGAAGAATATTAATAAACGTTTTTCATAAATATATATCAAAAATATTTTTGTTACTGTTACAAAATTCAATCAACATGGTTTAAAATAATATCGTTTTGAAATCCTAAAAATATTAATATTATTACATTCAAAAAATAATTGCTCTATTATAATAATTATGAACTAACCCATTTAGATAAAAAAAATTCCTCGTGGAAGTTGTTAATAAAAGGAGAAATAATGCGAGTATAAAGTCTGTAATTTAATTATTATTTTAAATTAATATCAAATTAAATAAATAATAAATTAAAATATATAAAAATAAAATAATAAATAATAATTTATTTAATTTATCATTAATTCGATGTCCCTGTTATATAAACTTTATACTTAAAAAAAAAAAAAAAAAAAAATATATATATATATATATATATATATAGGTGCACCCATTTGTCCGACACGTCCCTTACAACATTTTGCGGGTGACGTAACAATGTAACCTGCGGGTGAGGCAGCCACTAACTCTTAAAAGATTTTTCTCCAACAAGCTTCCATTCTAGCTCCGTCTTCAGCAAACCACAAGCTTTCATTTCCCTTTCTAATTAATCATCTCTCTTCTCATTCTCTCTCTCTCTTTTCTTTTATTACTTCCCTTTTTTAAATTAATTAATTTTATTTTCTTTACTCAACTACGAAGCTTCTACTTACCACCACCATGTATCCATCTAGCTCTGCTTCCTCTTCAATGACTTCTTCTTCATCTCACAAGCCTATGGGTCCCAACACCGGCGGCGGCGTAGGTGGCCTTACGCGCTACGTCTCGGCTCCAGGTTCTCTTTTGACGACGGCCGTGGATTCCGTCATCGGATCACTACAACCTCCGCCTGTGCCTCACTATTTCTCTCCAGCTGACTCCTCTTCTTCTTGTTCTTCTTTCACCTCCGACTCTACTTGCAAAGTCAACTCATCCAACGATCCAAAACTCTTCAAAACTGGACTGCAGAGATCGTACGGCTTCAATGACATCGCTCAACCAATTGGCGGCTCCTCCTCGTCCTTGGTCAGACAGCGAAGCTCTCCCGCCGGCTTTCTTAATCAAATCTCTACTGAAAACGGTAAACTCTTTTCTCTCTCCTTTTAATTTTTGTATTTTCTTTGAATTGTTGTGTGAAAAGTGTTTTCCAAAAACAGACTTGTAAAACTAATTTAAATGTCTAGGGCTCGTTGATGCAGTTGTGTGTAAATAGTACTAATTTAATATCTAAAACTGTTTGCTTTATCGAAAAATTGCTTTTAGAATCATGTTCTGCTTTCAAAACAAAAATTTGTATCGAAGTTCGAAGTAGAAGTATTATTGTTTTGATTTTGTAAAAATTATTTTAAAACATTTTTTAAATTTCTAAATATGTATATGTATATTTGTAATTTCCAATTTTCCATAAATAGCATGACGGCTATCTGTTTTGAAAAACAGTTTATCAGCGCACTTTCCTTTTGAGTGAATCATTTGTTTCAGCGGTTAGTTGTGGTTGAAATTGACTTATTGGGCTTAGTTTGGAAAACGTCTAGTAAGGTTTAAGGGTAGTTTTGACCTTTAACTGTCTCCGAGGACCGAGGTTACCCATTTTCCAGTGATTGGTCTTCGTTCTATTTTTCTTGAAATTTTTATTTTAAATTCGAACCTGAATTTGTTGGCGTAGCGTCTCATGGTCACACGGCAATATGCTGCGTGGATTAACTTTGACTTTGGCACCGAACGGACGGAAATGTCCTTGTTTAAATCTAATCTTCAAGGGTAATATTGGAACAAAAGAAATTATTATCCACTATTTATTATGCCCTAGGGTCACCCTACATTACCAAACAACACGGTAACGTTATCGTGTTGGTATAGTCCTGGATCTAAGAGATGGGTGTTCTCTGAATTAAAAAATATAAAAAACTATAGAAACTGCAGCTGTCTCTGTAGTCCCGGTGTAATATTTTTCTGCCCTCAAATGATTATTTATAGCAAAATTAAGATTTAAAATTAATCTAAACCTAATTCGAATTTAAATTTATTATCTTAAACTCGTCCCATTAGTCATAGGCTCGTGGCTCAAACAATTCCCAATCTAAGAATTGGTTACTCTGTTGATTAAGTGGATGAGGATGAATCTTCTTATCCTTTGAAATTTCTATTGGCTGGGTTCCTTCATAGTGCTTACTTAAAAGAAGTGGGTTCTTTGTGGGACCGACGTGCTTTTAGCTAAAAGCACTTATCTGCTTAAAAGCGCTTTTGTCTTAATTTTATGGTATTGGTTTAAAGTGAGTAAAAGTACTTTCGGAAATTATAAAAAATTTAAAACAAAAGGGACTTGGGATTATTTGTAGAACTTTTTACCATCTTTTAACAATAAATATGTACTTGTGGTGGTGAGCAGGTGACAGTGGGAATTGAAAATGAAATTATTTTTTACAAAACAAGTGGGTTTTGTATAAATTTTCTTCTCTCTTTTTTAAATGGGATTGGAATACATTAGTGGAGTTCATCTAATCAATTTCAATTTCATGAGTTTTATACAAAGAGAATATTTCATTATCTAATCAATTCTTATATTAGATAAAAAATATATATAGTTTCTTTTCTCCTTTTATATTTCGATTGTATTTTGATATCAAACTGTATAGTTTAGTAAAATATTGATTTAGCATCGTATGTTACCAGGAGTGTGGAGCTATGGTGTTTTTTTTTTTTTTAAATAATAATTTAATACCATTATCTTACCAATCCGATGATGGCCATCTTTGCCTGATTTATATATTGATAAGTTTTGCTATAAATAAAACTATTTGGGATAAATTATTGGGAGACAACCAATCGCCTCTTACGAAGTTGTTGTTGGCATGTCAGGCTTTATTGGAGTATCTTCCACGTGGTTGATTTGCTATAACCTTACCTTGTTATGAAGCGACTTTGCTTACCCTCTTTTTGTCTTATATTTGAAATATAATAGAATATATAAAAAATAAAATAAAGAAAAATATTGGAATCTACCTAATAATTTTCTCGATAAAACAATCGTATTAATCTCAAATTTTTTCTTATATTTTTATCTCTAAGTGATATAATAATATCGCATTAGGACACTTGATATGAGAATTTGAGTAAATTTTCGGAAATAATAATGTTACTTTTGTGAAAAATATATTTAAATTAGGATATCATAACTTAAAATATTTATTTATAGGAAAATATAAATTATCAGGATTAGGATTCAGCAACGTAACAAGTTACTAGGTTAAGTTTAATTCAATTAACTCATTTTACTAATCCTGAAATCGAAATAGATGAATAATTGAAAATTTGTAAATGAAATGTAAAACTTGGAACTCGGTTGAATAAAAGTTTATTGGATTGAGGTTCAGAAGGCTTGCCCTCTAGGCTTTAGTTCATGTATCTGAATAGCGTGCTCTTGGCATTAGCCAGGTTGTAAATTGGGTTATAAGAATAGGTAGAAGATGATAGATTCCATAATTTTATGTTTATCATCATTTATATCTCAATAATTATTCGGATGCATGGATAAATTTTTTTATTATTTTTATCTTTACATGTATTTTTTCTAAAGAAAAAAAATAGAAGTCTTGGAGTTTTATGCATTAGTTGTGGTTAGTCTGGTCATAAGAGCCTTGTCAGCCAAAACTGATATATGTACACTTTGGTAATTTGTGGAGATCAAACATTCATATATTTAGTACTCTGTTTGTTTCTTAAGGAAAAAGTCAACAAAATAACATATTATACTCTTCGAATGAAAGAAAAAGAGATTTTGATTATCAATCTTTTGAAAGAAGAACAAATACTAATGTTTTATAACTGAAAATTGAAAATTTTCACTGGTATAGGCCTTTTTTGGTGTAAATTTCTCACTTTGCTGCTCTATGTAACTGATATATACTGCTAAAATCTTCTACTTAATTAAACTCATGCTGAAGTCTAATTTACTTGGACTGTAGTATGGATTAATTGTCTTCATCTAGTCATATATGAAGCTGTAACTTTTCCTAGGCCACATGGATTCTCAATGTAGAATTGTCCATGGATTATGTTTTTGTTATGGTTAAAAAACTCCTTGTGTTAGGCTGAGAATGAGGCCACAAATTTTTATTTCTAGCTTGTGATTCAAAAAGTCTTGCTTAAAGCTTCTTTTGAACTGTGTTAATTATGTCAAAAGGTGATGAGATCAAATGAACCTAACATTATTTAGAAGCATAACTTCTGGCTGAGACTTGTCGCAGGCTTTGTCCAGCAAACACATCATGTAAGATGTGAACTTTCTAAAGCAAGCGATATCCTACTTCGAAAGCTCTTTCTCTTTTTTAAACCTGGACCTGTTTGGTACCGTTTATTTTAATATATCTGATTTAAGAAGAAAAAGTACACAATTTGTTCTATGGTTGGTCTTGTTATTTGTTTAATCAAAACTGAGATATCAATTGTATACATGTTAGGTAAATTCTCTAGTGAATTGCATATGAACAATCATTGTTACTTCATTTTGGTTGGATATTATCTGACATTTTGCAATTTGACAGCAGGTTTTACAGTTACAAGGGAGACTGGAAACTATAAATCACATGGCGGCCTTGGAGTGTCAAGATTAAAGTCTCAATTAAGTTTCACTAGACAAGATTCTCTTTCTCAAATCTCTGAAGTAAGTGAGAATGGTGTTGATGGAGTTAGCTCTGGTAACCACCAACAAAATCCCACACATTCTTATGCCACTGCCAGTTTTGGAATGGATTCCTGGGAAAATGGCAATTCCATTGTGTTTTCTGCCCCACCAAGCAAAAGGGCTAAAGCTATGGATGGAGATGTTTTTAACTGTTTCAATGGCTTGGAAACTCAGGTACTAGAACTTCTCCAAATTAGAATAGCGTAAAATGATATATAGTCTACACTTATAATCTGATAATAGAGTAGCACTTCATAATTCACACCCATTTCTTTTCCTCATAAATTTAAATTACTCATATGATAAACAACAGAGATTCCCAAAAGTTATAGTGACTGAATCGGTTGACCTTCGGGAAGATATAATTACTACATTACGTTTCTTCCAGTAACCTACCAGTTTTTAACTTTTTGAGTTAAAAATTTCAGATTGGTTTAACTTTAATATAATAATTTATCGCAAACTAGAATGAGACAGATATAATGGCATTAAATTTGCCTTTTTAAAAAAAAAAAAAAAAATTCATGCAAAATTAGAGAAAGAAAACATGTAGTAGGGTTTGAAATTTTGGAGCATGGAGTAGTAGCAGTTAAAGACCAAGCTTACTACCAATTTATGCATTTCTAGGTTTTAAAACCTTTTCTCTATTGAGGCTTAAATATTAAAGTTAAGCCTACATCTACAAGCTTGAGCTTTTAGGAGAGTGGCAAATTTAACATTCTCTTCCTTGATAAGTCAGTTCAGCCGTGGTGTTGGGCTTACAAGCTATGCTTACAGATGACATATAACTTACTTGGACTTGTCTTTGACTTGTTAAAATAGACCATGATTATGCATTTAATAGTAATGTGTGGTAAAATATAATCGACGTTGACAAAGAATTTGTCTGATATTGATAATGTCAATGCTTTTCACTTTGAATTTGTACATAATTATGTTCCTACTCTTAAAACATTTGCACTCCTGTTCATTTCAGTTTAGCCTGCCACAAACAACTCTTGAGATGGCCACAGTGGAAAAGTTACTACAAATCCCTGAAGATTCTGTCCCTTGCAAAATCCGTGCTAAACGTGGCTGTGCTACTCATCCTCGGAGCATTGCTGAAAGGGTTAGTACGATCCAAAGAAAACTATTTATTACTAACAGGTTTCTAAGAATTGCATATGATCAATTGAATTGCTTCATTCTTGTTTATGAGTCTATAATTCCTAAAGCACATCTTTAGCATTCTTCAAGTGACGAATCCTGTTGGTTATTAAAGATGAATTTGGATTATTTGAAAAGCTTTGGTTCCTTTTTCAAAGCCTAGTACTTTCAAGGTTCTATATTGGCTTGAGAATGAGTTAGGATTTAGTTTCTTAGTGTAGGTTAGGGTGAGGGAAGGAGCCAAGATTCCAAGTTCGGGGGTTTCAAGTTAATGATTTTTTTTCTTTAACACAAATCAATGATATAAATTTATGATAAAAAAAACTCATAATAAAAAAGATATGATTAAAATCCTAATAATATATAAAATAGAGACAAAAATGATAATCTTAACAATATTTATTTATTCATATGTTAAAATAGAATTAGAAATTCTAACTTTAATTTTTCTTATTACCGTTAAAACAAGTGTGGATGACTAAATTTTTAAAGGTTTTTGTGTTGCAATTTGAAGTAGTCGAGTGAAGTTATGGAAACTCAGTTGATAAAGAGAGGAGAAAAAGGACAAGCAAAGATCAATTGAAATTTTCTTTTTATAATAATAATAATAATAATTTTTTTTTATCTATAATGAAGTGATTTTCTTTTCAATTAAGATAAGCCAAATTTATAATAGATAGAATGAGAGATTGCTTAACCGATAGGTGTAATTAGAAGTATATTATCTTTTTAGATTTATGAAACTACAAAGGATCAATATTTAAAATAAAAAATAGAAAGATTAATTAATATTATAAGAGAAAAAGTGAAACATGAAAGAATACAAATATATTTTTTTAAAGTTAGATGCGGACTACTTAATTCAAAAAGATTATCGTATTTACTTTCGTATAATTTAACAAAAAATCTTATAATGGTCCAAATTGAAAATTACATGATAATATGCTAATAAACGCATTCACTTGTCAAGCTACTTAGAATTTTTTAAGAGTTGAGAGACTACTTTATTTAAAATAACTATTATATTTACCTTTATGTAACGTTACAAAAGTTCTTGGGGATGTCAAACTTGGTAATACATGATATTGTATACATAAAGGTATATGCTTAACATAATCTATTTAGTAACTTTATTCAAGTTGGGGGAGGCACATGGCCGCATCAAGCTTAAATGTGACCCCACTCCTGGACATAAGGTGTTTGTTAGATGTCTATGGTTTCTCCATAGAAGTTAGAATGGTATTGTGCATTGGCTCATATATGTTTGTTATTAGTCGGCGTCTAGGTCATTTTGGTGTTTAGGAGTTTAAAAAGTAGGATATGGAAAATATTAGAGAATTATATGGAATTGTGAAAAGAGGCATATAAAGGGCCTAAAAAGGGCCTAAAAAGGGTAGAGGATGTGGTAGGGGTAGAGCCATGTTTCTTAAATGTTGTTATGGCCGTGGGCCCCCTTTCTCCTCAGCTTAATTAAATTATCAAATAGATTATGTTAAGCATATAATAATATCATGTATTTCTAAGTTTGGCCTCTCCAAAAATTTTTATAAAGTTATATAAAGGTGGATACAATATTCATTTTAAATTGAGTGGTCCCCAACTTTTAAAAAATTCTCTAGTCGAATGAAAGGCCAATGCGTTTGTTGTGTATAATGTCATATAATTTTCATTTTGACCTCCATAAGACTTTTTGTTGAATTATATGAAAATGGGTACAATTCCCATCTAAATTAAGTGATCCACATTTAATTTTAAAGGAAGTATTGGTACTCTTTCATTTTTCATCTTTTATTTTACTGTTATAATATTAATTTATCTTTTTCTTTAATTTTTTTTTTTTATATTGATCTCTTGTAGTTTCATGAATCCAAAAAGGCACTTTATCTCTTTTCACTACCTGATTAAGTAATCTCTCATTCTCTTTATTATAAATTTGACTTCTCTTAATTGAAAAGAAAATTACTTCAGTCTAAACCAATAAAATAAAATAAAATCTCTCAATTAATCTATGCTTGTCCTTTTTTTTTTTAATAAATAAGTTACATAAATTGTTACCTCACTTAACCACTTTAAATTGCAACCTGAACAAAATCTTTAAGAATAAATTAAGGATAGAGCATTCTAATTCTATTTTTATATATAAATAAATAGAACTTTTTAAGATTGTTATTTTTGTTTCTATTTTATATATTATTATGATCTATTCATATCTTTTTTATCATTTTTGTTTTGTGTTAAAAAAATTTTATTAATTGGCCCCTGGACTTGGAATCCTTGCTTTGTCCCTTGGATATGGTACTAAGGCGGTTGTAAATGGCATGAATACATCAACTTCAAGAAGGATAGTCAGCCTGCTGGGAATGGAATGGCGAGTGGGCAGGAAAAACCTTAGTTAGTGGGCTGCTGGAGTAATGTTGCTTGAGGTTAAGGTGGCAATAGAACATATTATTTTTGCAGCAAACAATGAAAAAATAGTTTCCGTGCAAAATCTTTAGGTTAGGTATCTGGGTTTCAGATGCCATAGCCCAAAAAAAGTTGCCTGACATTAGGATAATTCAAGCCTGGCTTTGTAATTAATACATTATGAAGATCCTGAAAGATTCAAATATTTGATAGGAGAGCTAACGGCGCAGCGGGAATTCCAAAGCTCTTCCAATAACACCGCTAAAAACAGAACACAATTCAACACAATAAATTCTGGAGCAATTCAATCATCCACCAAAACACAACAATTTAACGTGAAGAAAAAGCTCTCAAATTTGGAGAGTAAAAAACCCCCCAAGGCAACAAGCCCAAAATTACTTCCACTATATAATCAATGGGTATGACAAATAAGTTCTCCTTAAGATACAACTAGAGGCATACAACAATGTTTCTACAAAAATCTTGGAATCAACAAAGAAACAAATGCAGAAAATCTTACCCAAGAAACTGTAGTCTTGGATTTTCTCATAACAGACCAACCTAGAGACCTCTGATTCAAATTTCCCTCGTTTAGATTGAAGAACCATGTGTCTTGAGCAACATATCCGAAAATTAGCTTGATCCAACAGTGCAATTTCTTCAGATTGAAGTTTGAAGAATACTGTGCAGAGATGAAGCAACTTGTACGAGTTTCTATCAAGTTCTCTGTTTTTTTGTCTAAAATTTGCTCTTTGTCCGGATTTCATTCACATAAAAGAGTGAATATATAGCATTCCTAATAGGCTCCAAAATGGGCCAAAAATAAAATGAAACCAGTCCACAAAAAATTGGGCACTCCAAATAGGAGGGAAAGCCCAACAAACTCCGCCAACCGACTAGTTAGAGGGCATAGCCAGTCCGGCAACCGTGCGACAAAACTCAAACTTTTCTTTTGGCGACACTTTTGTCAACATATCTGAACCATTATCATTAGTGTGAATTTTCTCAAGTTCCAATAACTTGGCATCTAATAAATCACGTACCCAATGATAGCGAGCATCAATATAACTCGACCAAGAATGAAAAGAAGAATTTTTTGCAAGATGAATGGTGCTTTGATTATCTCAAAATAAAACATATCTTGCTTGTTTCAACCCAAGCTCCATTGTGAAATTTCGCAACCATAACAAATCTTTTGTTGCCTCCACGGCAACTATACACGCAGCCTCAGTGGTAGGAAGTGCAATACACGATTGCAATTTAGATTGTAAAGTCACGGCTCCCCCGGCATAAGTCACTATATGCCCCGAAGTAGATTTTCTATCATTCAAGCTTCCGACCAAATTTGAATCTGTATATCCAACTAACATAGGCTTCTTACATCCCAAAGTCAGTCTCAAATTTGACGTTCCACGAAGATATCTCATTACCCACTTCACGGCCTCAATGATGTCTTCCCGGATTTGAGAGATAAAGACTCACCATACTAATGGCATGTGCAATATTAGGACTAGTACCAACCATGGCGTACATCAAGCTACCAACTGTGGATGAGTATGGAACATTCTTCATACTCAACTTTTCATCATTCGTAGATGGACATTGATCATAACTAAGCTTTAAATGGGAAGCAAGAGGAACACTTATTGTTTTAGCTCTGTCCATGCAAAATCGACGAAGAACCTTTTCAATGTACTTTTCTTGTGATAAATACAAGTTCTTAGCACTTTGGTCTCGAAAGATTTGAATGCTAAGGATTTTTCGTGTCGGCCCCAAATCCTTCATGGTAAAGGACTTGCTCAAAGTCTCTTTCAACTCATTAATTCTTGAAATGTTTTTCCCAACAATTAGTGTGTCATTAACATATACCAAAAGAAAATAAAATCATCATTCGATAATTTTTGCCCAAAAACACAATGATCGGCCTTGGTCATCTTGTACCCATGTTTAATCATCATCGAATTAAACATCCGATACCATTGTCGTGGCACTTGTTTCAAACCATAAAGACTCCTTACCAATTTGCACACGTAGCCCTCTTATCTTTTTCTTGAAAACCCTCCGGTTGCTCCATGTAATTCTCCTCTTGTATCTGTGAAGGAAAGCCGTCTTCACATCCATTTGTTCGACCTCTAGATCAAGACTAGCGCTAACCCGCCACTCGTATAGATTGCATTTTTACCATAGGAGCAAAAATTTGTCCAAAGTTAATACCTTTTTCTTTGAGTAAAGCCTTTTACTACCAACCGAGCTTTATATCGAGGTTGTGAAGTATGCTCATTTGGTTTCACACGATACGCCCATCGATTTTTCAATACTTTCTTGCCCTTAGGTAACTTCATTAGCTCAAATGTATTATTCTCACGAAAGGATTGCATTTCATCCTCCATGGCATCCATCCACTCCTTTTTGTTTTCGTCTTCCATTGCTTCTTTAAAACTTTCTGGTTCTCTCTTGTCAGTAAGAAACAAATACTCATTTGGTGGGTACCGAGTAGAATGACGTCTTTCATGAGAGACCGTCTTGGTTCATTTGAGACAGTGGGTTTCTCAATATTTTCATTTTTATGCTCAACATCATTTTCATCATTAGTTTCAACACTAGGGTCAACATCAATAAAATCATTAGGATTTAAAGGATTATTATCATGAAATCCATACCTTGATTTTCAATTGGAACATCATGGGCAACCATCGATGTAGGAACAATTGGAATCGGATCCACATCAATCCTCTCCTCATTTTCTAGAGTCGGAACATCTCTCTCCTCCTTGTCGATATCCTCAAAGATATAATCCTTTATGAATATGACATCTTGACTGCGGATAAGCTTCCTATTAACTGGATTTCCCTCCTATTCGGATTGCTCAAGTTTTTGTGGGTTGGTTTCATTTTATTTTTGGCCCATTTTGGAGCCCATTAGGAATGCTATATATTCACTTTTTTATGTGAATGAAAATTGGACAGAGAGCAAATTTTAGGCAGAAAAACAGAGAGCTTGGTAGAAACTCATGCGGGCTGCTTCATCTCTATACAGTATTCTTCAAACTTCAATTTGGAGATATTGAACCGTTGGATCGAGCTGATTTTAGGATATGTTGCTCAAGACACATGGTTCTTCAAACTAGGAATTTGAATTAGAGGTTTCTAGGTTGGTCTGTTATGAGGAAATCCAAGACTGCAGTTTCTTGGATGAGATTTTCTGCACTTGTCCCTTTGTTGATTCCAAGATTTTATTCATATGAAAGAGTGAATATGTAGCATTCCTAATGGGCTCCAAAATGGGCCAAAAATAAAACAAAACCAGTCCACAAAAAATTGGGCACTCCAAATAGAAGGGAAAGCCCAACAATATAATGATATTTTATGTTAATAATGCGTAGAAATTTGTATAGACTGAGAGTCTTGGTTGAACCAGGAGGTGTTAATGATTTATATTTGTTTTAAAAGAGGCTTTCAGCCAATATTTTTGGATGTTTTGCATGTGGAGGAATCCATGATCTGCTCTGAACTACCTGATGATGGTAAAAGATGCGAATTGGATTAGTGAATTTTCTTATACGGTCAAGTGTTAACTTATGCTAGAGATGATCTCATCCTCATTTTGGAAATTTGAAACACGTAAAGCCATTCAATGCATTTCTTAAATCCAAGTGTCAGTGAAATACTATCAACAATAAACATACAAGTTTTGAGTGTTGCAACCTTATGTTTTTCTTAGGACAAGGTTGTTGTTTCATGGAAAAATTTTAACTCAAAAAGTATTGCTTTCGACTACAGCAAGATAAGTTTGGCAATTGGTAATTGAGGGACATGTCCCACATTACTAACCATGAAATAAAAGCTCATAGGGCCTGGTTTGATTTCAACTATCTGAAAGAATTTCTAGAGGCCCTCTCTTTTGAAGATTGGAAGAGTGTTATTTAGAACTAGATTTCTATCTTTATTTTATATGAATTATAGTTTTTTTTAATATTGTTCTGTTAGGATTGGATGAACTATGGCCTTCTATTCTTTAATTTTTTCTTCTATTTTCATTAAATTTGGTGTCTTATAATTAAAAAAAAAAATGACCACAAAGAAATGAAATTCTTTCTGGTTACGTATATCAAAAGCAAAATGGATGATTTCGAGATTAGTTCCCAGAGAAAGGACAAGATGACAAGTGAATCAATGGAGAGTCCCACGACAGCCAAACTAAGAGAACAGGGAAATATTGTTAAAGGAGCTTAGAAAAGCAAAGATAAGATGAAATATAAAAACCTTGCATACCCTAGGACTATGAATACTGTCTGATTAAGTGGTATATGTCTAGTTTGGAAAGAATATTACAAATACAGTGAGAGATAATGACAGATTTAAATGAGATTCTGTTATTTTTCACCTTAGCTGGATTATGCTTGCACCTGGTATTTACATTTGAGCAATAGAGGACCGTGCATTTGTAAGCTGTAATTTGTATGGCATCAATATGCAGTCACCTGATGCATCCAGAAATCTATTCGCATATGAATGTTTGCTATACTATTATGAGGTGCTGTAGGCCACTTTTCTATCATCTTGTAAATAGGATCTAGTCAATTTCTCTGTACATAACCAGAATAATAAGCATACACTGAAATTCACGTTTGCTGTTTAATTTACCCAGTACTTAGTTATAGCTAATTTTATTTTTTATATATTTAAAAAAAAAAATTAATATGCAGGAAAGAAGAACTAGAATCAGTGGGAAATTGAAGAAGTTGCAAGATCTTGTTCCTAACATGGATAAGGTAATTAAACGGACCCTGCATTTCAAAGTTGTGCCAGTAATGAGTTTACATTCAGGCCATGGGAGCCTTTACCAGATACTAAATTCCTCAATTGGGATGAGTTCAATCATGATGCACTGTTGTTGTAATTGAAATTCATGTATATGTTATTCAATGTTAAATGAACTTTTTAAAATGTTTGTGCAGCAAACAAGCTACTCTGACATGTTGGATTTAGCCGTGCAGCATATCAAAGGCCTCCAAAATCAAGTTCAGGTTTATAAATATCCTCTCAGACTTGTTAAGCTTATCCATAAATAATTTCTTAGCATATAAGAGTTAAAGATTAGAATATATTGATAACGAAAGGCATTACCCCTGCAGTTTGTTAAGATCTAATTTTAAATTGGTTCTTTCTTTGGGATGTTAACTAAATTAGGTAAATTTAATTAAAGGGGTTCTGGGTATGCTCTGGTTGATTTGGTTCATGTTTTTTTGAAAATCTGAACCTAACTGAAGTTCAGGAAATGTAGCAGACAGAGTAACTAAACGCCTGAGTCACCAGACTGCTCAAACTGGTTTAGTATCATGTTGTAGCATATGCAGAATATCATTACTTTTTAGCATATTGTTTTTCTTTTAACCAGACATGGCTAGTGATCCTAGTTTATCAGTTCAATCTGTTCTTTTGCATCCCCTACTTGATGACTATTCTAATACGGTAGGCCAGTCTATACTTTCCTGGAACATGGGTTTATCTGATCTTTTTGTAAATAAAAATCAATAGAGAATCATATCAATTGCAAAAACTACTATTCTAACTGTGAATCAAGAATGGCATATGTAGTTCTTAATCATGATTAGATGTAATCTTCAATATTCTTCCGTAGGAAGTTCAACTCCTACTCCTCCATAATGAGGAAAGAATTCAGAATCTAAGTGTCTCAACCATGGAAAGACAATTTCTTTTTGCTCTTATCTTTTCATTTCGATTTGGAAGAACCGAGCATGAATGCTTTGGCTTCTTTAGCAAAAATCAGAATGCCATTGTCTTGGTATTACATCATGCATAAGGACGCTAGAATAATAAAGTGCATAACAAATATTAGAAGAATAATTCTATATTTATAGCCTATTTCAACAGCAAACCCCCTACAACGTAAGATAGCAAAATCTTGTTAGATAGCTAATTATTTTGTCATGTAATCGACTTTTCTAATTTATTTTTATTTTATACTTTTCCAGTGAAAATTTGCTTACTCAGATTGTAAAGAATTGGTTGTAGATTTAGGTAGTAGGTGTGGCATTACTCTAGAAGAATTTAGAAAAGTAAATATTATTATAGGACCCTTTGATAAGTTCATTAAAATTGGTGTGTTGTATCAATGAAATTACATTATCTATACATAACCAAACTGGTGTGGCATATCCATGTCATATATATGATTAAAAAAAAAGATTCTTGTTGATACTTGACTAATAATGAAGAAAATATATTGATGGATGGAAATGAGTTTGCAGTATCTAAATGCAAATCTAAGCATTCTTTTATTGGGGCAATGTTAATATACTTGTGATGCAAAATCAAGATCATTTAAGGAAAAAATAAGGCATTGAATTGAACTCTTCTTTCGTGTCATGATTATGGGTATGAATTTGTATTAACATATCACAGGTATGATCATTAAGCTTCAATTGAGTTGTCCTATTCTATGTGAAATTTGATTAAGTTTGCAAAATGAACTGATTTTGAACTTTAGGGGATTTTTTTTCTTTTCTTTTGCTGAAACCTCAACGTTACATTGTTTTGCTCGATTGCAGAAACTCCACAATGAACTTGAGAATTGCACATGTGGATGCAAACCAACCTCATGATGTTTGTTAGTGGAAGGAAACAGAGATGAGGATGTTGTGGTGAGAGCCAGGCTAGTTTTGTACTCTTAACTCTTTCTTTTAACATTGTAACGTGTAAGTATAATTCGATTAAAAAATTGTATATAAGTACTTTTTGATACCTACCTCTTCAAAGAAGATGATTTTGTTTTGTTCACTTGAAAATAAAAGAGGGAAAATGTTATTCAGTTTTCTTTTTCTTTTCTTAGTTTGGTATACATAGTTGCATCTTTGGTTTTCGCCATTTTCCTCGGAAGAAGTTTTGAAGGGATCCCTATCCGCCAAAATTTTTACTTCTAGTACCGATGAAAGGAAGCAACCAACAAAAGGCATCAGGGTGGAAAATCAATGGGCCAACTGCATTACGCAAAATTGTAATTCACTAGTTAGTCATTATCTTGCCAACTTTGAAAAATCCTAGATGCTATTTGCATTGAATTTAAGTTTTTGTGGATGCTATGATTTCTGTGGGGTTTTTCGTTTATCTATGTTGTTAAGAATTATTATTCTACAAGGGTTTATGTATAACTTATATCTCATTATTCTTACCAATTCGTGAGGATATGTGGAAAGCTAAAGGTAAATTTGATGGATTAGAGTATAGTTTTGTATTTCAATCAAGATATTCCATTTAAGATTGTTTTACATTTATAAAGAAATATTGTAAATAACCCTGAATTAAAGTCTAATATCGGATATAATTTCGACATTTCTCATAATATTATTCAGCGTAGTACAGCCGGTAAAATTTTGTTAAATTTAACAACTAAAGGGTAAAATGGTAACTTTAAGTGATGGACTACTGATAATCATCTTTTTAACCCTTTAAACAACTACTTCCTCCAACTTTTTAATGTTTGCTTTTACCCTTTTGAAATTTTGTGTCGTTTTCATTACTGTAAACTAAAATAAATTTACTAGAATTGGAAATTGATTTGAAATTGGGTTGACTTTGCAATGATGCTTTTTGAGATTTCCTAAATAATAAATAATTTTATGTTGAAACAATAAATTATAATGGATAAATATTGAAAAAAAATGCAATATTTAAGTAATTCCAATCAGTTGAATCTCTAAAAAAAAGAGCAAGAAGATTTGATAATTGCAAGAGATAAGTCAAATTAAATTAAATTAAAATTAGAATTAACAAAACCATATGCACGTTATTTTAACAAACATTCGACTTTAAATTTTTAATATCAATCACATTTTCAAATTTAAGAATATAAAAAGAATAATTTAATCTTAGACTACATTAAATTCGTTGAAAAGCCAATCCAACAAAAAATCTTTTTCTAGTTCATTCCATTCAAATCTAACAAATATTTTAATATTCAATTCCTAATTAAGAAGCTCTAAATAATTTATAGAATAATTATTATTTAGTAAATTAATTTAACAAAATAATTTCCTAAAAATATATTATTTTAAATAGTGGTCATCAACAAGATATTTTTTCAAGGTTTTAATTATAATAATTAAGGGTTGCCATCCCCATTACGGGTGGGCATATTTACTCGACCCAATGGATTCAATCTAACCCGTCAGGTTTTGGTTGGGTTGAGTAATATATAAAACTTGATTCTGTTTTGAATTTTCCAACCTTTTGGTTTGGGTTTTTTCTTGTCGGATTTCATTGTGAAAACCCAAAATCCGACCTGAAGATTATTATTTAAAAAAGCTTAAATAGGTTTGAAGTTAGTGGGATTCAGACCCCTTCCACTAACATAAAGCCTTTACGCATTGCCAAAAGGATACATGTTAATTTATATATATTATGTAAAAATATTTGTTTATTGTATAATACTAATTTAACCAAACCCAACCCAAATTGACCAAAAAAAAAAAAAAAAAGATTTAACTAACCCGACTAGCTTGAAAATCTGATCTGAAACGATCAAACCCGAATATGTTGGATNTATAATACTAATTTAACCAAACCCAACCCAAATTGACCAAAAAAAAAAAAAAAGATTTAACTAACCCGACTAGCTTGAAAATCTGATCTGAAACGATCAAACCCGAATATGTTGGATTCATTTTTATCTAAACCTGACTATGAGTCCATTTATACCAACCTGATGGGTTGTTGGGTTGAGTTGGATAGGGTCAAACCCGATCCAAGCCATCCCCACCCCTAATCCCCATCCTGCACTGAGGGAATCCCAATCCTTGACCCTATTCCACTTTATTGTTTTGGAAGTATTGTTATTTAAGCCCCTTTAACACTCATCTAAGGCCCCATATTCTAACTCTTCAGCCCCATTTTTATTTTTATTTTTTTTATAGGACGATATAAAAAATTACACTCGTGTTTTAATCTAATTTCAGGCAAAAATTATTTTAGTCATTTTAATCAATTACATCTGAGAAGTTGTCACAGAATTATCATATAACAGTTTCAATTAAAAATTACATTAACGGTTGAGACTACTATGAGAATTTTATGATAAATAATTTATATTATAATTTAAAATTAGGATATTATAAAAATTACCTTTGTGTTTTGACCTAATTTTGGTGGAACCCGAATTTATTATTTTAATCAATAATATTCAAGTTGCCAAAAAATCATTATTTAAAGTTGGACAAATTTTTATACATCTTGAAATGTGTGCCTATGTATATTGCATATCTTTCATATTTGACATGACATCGTTAATTAGCCAGCCAAAAGAAAATATTTAAAAGCAAAAACACAAAATTGTTGCCAACATAACATTTTATAATTAGTTTTAGGTAGTTCAGACGATAATAACAAGATGAAGCTATTTGCACCACAAAATTATTCACAGCACCTTTTTCTTTTTTTAATTTTTTTTCACGTACTTATATATCTTAAACAATTACTCAATGAAACATAACAATTTAAATAACCTAATTTTTAGATTTTTTTCTAATTATAAGCTTGTCAAACTTATGTATATATAATATAAAATTTACATTATATTTTTTATCATATCTCTTTCTTTATGATTTATTTTTATCAATTAAGTGTAAAAGTTAGTAAACATTAAAAAATATTATTTTTGAGGCTTTTTATTATTTTTATTCATTGGTTTAGTTGTTTTGGATCAAAAAAGTAATGCTTATTACGATTTTTTTTTTTTTTTAAGGAAACAATTGCGAAGAGTTATTTTAAAAGAAAATTTATTTTGAAGTTGAGATCATATCTAAGAAAAATGTTAACGGTTCAAAACAAAGTTATCTTGAGATTAATCATAAAATCTGAATTTTTGCTTATAAAGCTAATCCCAGATTATAAATAAAGATACTATTGATTGCATTAACAGTAAGGTAATTACGTAACATTTTTGAAATATGAATGCTCATTGGTGACAATTATGAAGATGTATTTATTAAATAAATTATTAAATACTAGCATTTTGGTTTATTATATCTCTTCTATCTAGGTTTATTTTTCTTATTTTAAAAAATGTACCTTGCATCGTTGAGGTTTATCAAAAAAATTATCAATTTTAA
>JANLJB010030069.1:0-19975 GCA_026212285.1 Bursera cuneata | reverse complement strand
AAGTAGTAAGAAACGGGTATTTTCGTTCTAATATTTGGTCAGAGTATATAGATAACGATATAAATTTACCCTATCTCCTAATTATACGGTTTGTACATTAATAATAATAATATTATTATTATAGATATAAAATTTATATCTTAATTTTATATTTCAATTATGATATGATATCGTATAAATAATAAAATTAATTAACATATTTATTATTACAGTTTGATATAAATTTTATATTTATAATATTATTCTATTATTAGACCACTTGATATTCAGCTATTAATAATTATATTTGTAATGTTCAATAAAATATCAAATAAATTCTTTTATTTTAGTTTGTATTCTTATTAAGAGAAAAAAAAAAATATGGACCCCATGATGAGGTGATATACCGAGGCTCTTGAAAAATTTTATTAATCATCACAATACTTTTTCCTATGGCATTTATTTTTCAAAATATCAAATTTAACCCTACGAAGAACAACCCACCTCCCTTAAGGTTTACTAAAGTACCCAAGGTTTATAGATATTAGTAGAAATATCTAATATCATTTGAGTCAAAATAATTTGACCAATTAAAAATAATAAAACACCATCCTTGTTATGTATAGTAAAATTTTTTATGGATAAATATGTTCTTCTATAATTAGAAATTAATATTAAATATTAACAATGTAATATTTTTAAAATATTGTTATATATTTATACAAGAAAGATTAATGTTTTTATGTTTGTATTAAAAGATATATAATATTAAAATATGTAAAATATATGTTTTTTTTTTCTAAAAAAGTTACAAGTAATATTCTTTGTTAACTTTTTAAAATATTGAATAAATATTTTATGAATAATTATCATTTATCACCCCTACATTTTTTCATTTTTTTCACTCATATGTGACGTTTACCCTTTTTCTCTTCTCTCATCCTTAAGTTTTGAAAAAATCTCTTATCAAGTCCTCCAATTAAAAATTCTGTTAGTTAACATCTATTAACCTCTATATTTCAATAAACTTACTATTTTATCATTACTAACACATATAAAAAATAGGGTTGCTGCTCAAGTCTATGTGTACACACTATAGAATATATGTCATAGAACAAATTTCATTCTTCAATTTGTATTGACAATAGGGTTGCTTCTTTTTAAAAAAAAAAAAAAGGTCTAAGTGAAGTAAACAACTTTTAAAGCAAATAATAAATATTAAATTTACCCAGAACATGACTTTGTAAAATAAAATTTATCTAGAACATGAATTTGTAAAAAATAAGAAAATGAAAATAATGCAATGAAGGATTTTGTACCTTTAGACGAAAAGTTACAAACAAGAGAAGAAGCCCCCAACATCGTTCTCGGCCCTCTCTGAACGCCCTGCAATAGTAGAAAAGTATGCCTTGTTTGTCAAAAATATAAGAATCAACTTTGAGTAGCTTGAAACTCGGTTGAGCAATGATTATTTATCAACTGGGGCCATTAAAAATTTCTTCTCTGAAAACTTAACTGAAACCAAACAGAGCATAATCAGTCGGACAAGAAAAGAATGTCACCTGCGATGACACTAGAGCGGCAAAGAGGAAAGAAGCGTTACGAATAAGCCTGGCCATAGGAAAGTGTGGACGTCACAAGCCACAAACAAAAGCCAAGGAAACAGTTGATCGGATTGCCAACATAGACGAGGGGAGGGGGTGAAGAAGAAATAAAAATTAAAAGATCATTTAATTTAATATTTTCTTTTAAAAATTAAGTCTTTTTTTTATACGTGTTAGTAAGGATAAAATAGTAAATTTATTGAAATATAGAAGTTAATAGATGCTAACTAACATGATTTTTAACTAGAGAACTTAAGAAGAGATTTTTTCAAAACTTAAAGATGAGAGAAAAGAAAAATGTCAAACGTCCCATATGAGGTCAATGATAATTACTCAATATTTTATATATTTTAACATTATGTATTAAAATCTCAGGGAACAAGTGGTATGTTTTTTAAGAACAAAGGAAAACAATAAATCTTTTTAAGAGAAATGATTTCAACAAAGAAAAATATTGATGCGGGAGAACTTAAGAACTTCTGAGCTAGCTATTCCAAGTATATTTGTTTTTTATTTTCTTACAAACATATTTTTATATATTTAATATTATATTTTTAAAAACATTTCTTATAAGAACATGTCATAATATTTTAAAAAACAAATCTCTCGTTCTCTTGTTCTCGGAGACTTTATTAGACAATTTTAAAAATATATATAAATATATTTATTCAATATTTTAAAATGTTAAAAAAAATATAAATTATAGTATATATTTTAAATAAAAAAGTTAATCTTTCTTATATTAATATTTAATAATATTTTATTATTATTTAATGTTAATTTTAAACATATAATTGCGTATTCCATTAAAAAAATTACTCTATATAATAAAGGTAGTTTTAGTGTTTTATTATTTTTAATTGATCAAATTACTTTAACTTTAATGGTACAAAGGTTTCTAACAATATTTACAAATCATGAAAACTAAGCCATACTTTAGAAAATCTTAGGGAGGTAGGGGTTATTTACCTTAAGGGTAGATTGATATTTCAATAGACAAATAATATAACAGGAGGTTTTGTAATGATTAATGAAATATGTCATGAGCTCGTAAAAATCACCTTATCATGGGGGTCTATAACTTTTTCCCTACTTATAATGTGTTATAATTTTTTTTTTCCTTATTCAAACCTTATCATTTAAAATTTTATATTTCATATTTTTACCTTCTTAATTTTTCAACAATATTTATTAACATTTTCCAGTTTTCACAATCAAGTTTTTGAAGCATATTATTGTAAACTATATTAGCCGATTATTATTTTTTATTTATGCTAATATGAATACTTTATTATCTTTACCTTTTAAAATGATAATTGAATTTAATACTCTTTTTTGTTATGTATTTTTTTTTTTTTATCTAAGTATATATTTACCTATTTAAACTGTAAAATATTTGAATAAAAAAATGGTTGTCAGCATGGCTGAGGCCTACAAGGGTTGCCTTGAAAGCAGGACTCGGCCCAGCCCCAGCCCATTTACACACCTATTATGTAATACTAAACCTAAAAGCTATACAAATCCTTCAACAACAATAGTGCAAAAAACTCTATAACTATTTTAGAGTTAATTTAGATGCTATTGTTCATTAGTTTGGGATTGTTATTATTATGAACAAGTAACTCAAGATATTTACGGTAAGTTTGGGAAAACGCTTATAAAGTAAGTTAGAAGTGTTTGATAAATAATTTTGCTTTTGTTAGAGTAGGATAGAGGTGTTTGATATTATGGTTGTGTTTGCCTTTATTATGTATAAATAACTAAAATAGATATGTATATTAGACCTTTGTAATATTTAATTATTAATATTTTATAATCAATTTTTTTGAATTATTTTTGACAATTTCTATACAAATAATTTATAATTTTATAAAATAATAACATTTATAATATTTTAAAAACTTAATTAAAGGAATAATATATAAATTATATACTCAATCAAAGTTTAAATTATTTTTAATTTAATTTAATTTCATGTAAAAAAATAGAATTAATATTATAATACCAAAATAGACATATATCTATAAATAATATAAGATTTATAAAAGCATATTAAATAAAAACATGGAAAATAAAATAAAATTATCATGTTAAAAATAATATGTCAATAGTATGATCAAAATATAATAATTTAATATAATTTTTTATAAAGATAATTCTTAGGAGGGTGTATTCAATTAAGACTTTTAAAGACTTTTTATAAGTGAATGGCTTTTATAGATTTATAGATTTTGATGACTTTTATAGACTTTTCATAATTATAAAAGACTTTCATAGGTTTTTATTTTAATGACTTTCATAGACATTTATAGACTTTCATTGAGAGATTATTAAACATTTATAGACTTTCATAGACATTGATAGACTTTTTTAACAAGAGATTGATAAAATTTTATGGACTTTAAACAATATATATAACATATATTTCACAAATAAATAGATAAATCTATAAATTATCCTAATTAGATAAATAGATAACTGAAATACTAATTTTTTTTTTAAAACATTTCAATATCCATTAACATCTTTGGTAACAATAAATCTCTATTATTCATTATATTAATATGTCCAACATCATTTCACATATCAACAATCCTTTAAAATTCTTTAATTAAATACATTATTTATGTTTTTTTCTTTTACGTTATAATTTAATCTGAATTTTAATTAATTAGATATTAACTAGTTAATTAAATAGAATTTGGGTACTTGTAGAGATTGACAAGTCTTTTTACAAAGTTTCAAGAATTCTCAAGTTGACATGTCTTATTTGTGGAAATGGTAGTATTGATAATTGTCATTAACAATTAAATAAAAATATTCGAGTCTTGTTCTATATACGGTTAGTGTTGATAATTTTGGAAAGCTTTCAATTAAACGTACTATCTTGTTACATATGATCCACTTTGTCTCATTACAAATTTTTAATTTAAAAGAAAAAACAATAAACATAAAGAATCAATTCTACTTCTTTTTAAGAACGCAGAGGATGAAGATAAAATCTTGACAATTAATGAAGAATAAAACTTTTTAGTAACCATTTGGCGTTGATTTGGGTTCTGAGGTGAAGAAGAAAGGCTTCAATGAGTAGATTTTCATCTTCTTCTCGTGGAGGATTTCATAAGAATGAAAGAGAGCACAAATAATGCTTTCTTTAATATCGGTGGGAATCTTACAAGTCTCAATAGGAGATTTTTCCAAGAATGCCTTGCACTCTGCAAGCTTCAACCCGTCTGTGACATCTAAATTAGCAGACAATCTAACGACGAAGTAACCTTGGCATCAGTCTTACCACTGTGGATGGAGAAAATAGTTTTTTTTTTTTTTTTTTTTTAACTTGAAAGTCTTTGAAAATCTTTCAAAGTCATAACAAATATTGAGAGTAAAATTATGAAGTCTATTATTTATATTTATCACTAAAAAGTCTATAAAAGTCTCTCATATAAAAAGTCTATAAAAATCATTAACTTTTTGAATACCCATGACTTTCATATACTTTTGAAAAAGTATTGATTGAATACTTCAAGACTTTTTAAAAGTCTATATTAAATACCTTATGACTTTTATAGAGTATTTAAAAGTCTATAAAAGTCTTAATTGAATACACCCAAACTTTTTAATTTTATAAAAGTCTATAAAAGTCTTAATTGAATACACCATTCTTACATTTTATATTTTAAAAGCAGAAGCAGTCCTCCAAAATTAGAGAAATCCCCTACTTTTAAAATTCTTTATAAAACCAACTTATTTTTACAGTAGCTTATTTACAAAGCAGTTCCAAAAGCATTCTTAAACACGTTAGATTGCTTTTGTTGTAAAAATAAGTACTTATTTTCACGACAATAGCAATCTCAAAACTGACCTTTAGTAATGCTTTATGAACTACTTGAAAATAATATATTTAGAAAATAATTCAATTTTATAGCCCTTGAGCTCATCTTAGGGCACGTACGTTATCTTTTAACAGATGTGCCACCCTAACAAAATTTCCCACCTGACAATGTCTTCCACCTAGATCGGCTTGTCAAGGGGGGCATTGGGGCCAAAAAGAGGGGCAATGCTCTGCCTTGATTTATGAAATAAGTAAAATGACATTAAAAATAGTGGTATTCCACTTTCTCCATTTTCGGCTCCCACTTATACTACACCTCTTAAGTCATTTTACGAAGTTGGACTAGATTCAAGCTCGACAGGGTCTTCTTTCTCCACTGATTCTACTAAGTCTATTGCCTTGGCTGTGTTTTTGTTGGATCGTTAATCCATTCATGCGTGTCACTAATTAGACAATGAGGCATTTGGCTACCTTAAGAGAGTTATAGTTACTCCTGCCGTTTACCCACATTTGGTTGAATTTCTTCACTTAGACATTAAGAGCATTGAGTAGAAATAAGATTGCGTGAGCATTTGTAGGGACTATCCTAATGCTTTGTTTTAATTAAACAGTCAAATTTTCCTTGTTCATACCAGTTCTGAGTCGACTGTTCGACACCCGGGGAAGGCTCCCAAAGAGGCTGTTCCCAATCAGTCCCTCAACCGGCACGAGGCGTCTCGCTCTCACCGTGGGTGCAAATTGATCAGTCCATCGACCTTATTGGTTAATTGTTTTAAAAAATAATTATTTAATTTTTATTAATAAATATTTAAAAAAAAAGTTGGTTGGGACGGTTAATAATGTAACATGCTAACATAATTTAGGGTTATCCATTTCTATGTAGGATGGCCTATTAGCACCAAAAAAAAAAAAAAAGTACTCCGACCACCTATTTTCTTTATATTTTATTAATCAAATTTTTTTAAAAATATTTTTACTCCAAATCTCCTTCAATATTCCCAAAATAACTTTTTTTTTTTTCAATTTTCATTTGCACCATTGATTATGTGTGATCTAATTTATTATTTGAAACTACTTTTACTTGTTTGCTAGATTTTTTCCATGCAATTCTCTTAATCTCTTTCACTTTCAATATAATCAATTACGATGAACATTTTATGCTTCTAATCACTGCATAGTTTTAACATGAAAATACCGATTACGGCTTGTAGATTTCTGCTGCCTGCCTACAATTTCATTCTCCTCCGCAAAGCCAAAAAGCTGTCGGCAACAGAAGAACTTGATTTCCATAATTTGCAGAATCCCAAGCTCAAGTCTATTTTGTGTCTCCCATCTTCAATGAAGCAATTTTCACACATGAAAAGGCCATCAAAACTCCCAAATAAATCACTTCCCTCTTTTCACATAAAGATTTAATAAAATTAGAATACAATTTATCAATAGGATAAGGCTATATGAATCCTTAAATATACTCTTAACCACCTCATTAGTCAAAGAACCATCTATCAAAATTTAAAAAGCCACATTTATCAATATTTTATGATGTGATGATTGATAGAAACATGTAATTTAAAAGATAAATAATTAAAGATTCTTAGATTTTGATAATAGATATTTAGTTTTATTTTATATCTATTTAAGTAATTTCATTTATTTGTATTATAAGAATAAAATCTTTCTTTTTAAAATACTGATTATTTAGAACACTTTTTTATATGCAAATAACCTTACCTTTCTATTTATGATAAGTTTTATATATCTTAGAATTTTAATTTTAATTATTATTTATTAGTCTATTTTAATTTAACGAAATAAAAGGATCACGAGTATTCAAAAGGTGAGTCTTTGAAAACAACTGCAAGCAAAATTTTACTTTTAATTAATTAATTCAAGGTTTTATTTAAAAAAATATCATTTAATATGAAATTGAAAAGGGGTCTTTTGGGTCAGTATGCACATGATCGCATAATCATCACCTGGGACCTCATTTGCTAACCGTCTGATTGTGATTAAATCAATCAAAAAACAAATGGCGGTGACGCCTGAGACCTCGAGGGCCGTCTACTGAATCCGTAGGTGGAAAGGAAAAACTCTTCTGTCTTTGTGATAACATATAAACTTTTCTCCACAGATGACCTCAAAAATTAACTGATCCAGTTCAATCTCGCTTACGATTTCTAGGGTTTTCACCTCTAGCTTTCTCTCGATTCGACAATCGATTTAGGGTTTTTAATCAGAGACAAAGGGAAATATGCCACAGAGGCACTCAAAGAACAACAACGATTTAGCGTTTTTCACGTACGATGAGAAGCGTAAGCTCGGCTACGGTACGCAGAAGGAGAGGCTTGGCAAGGATTCGATCAAGCCTTTCGACGCCTGTTGCCTTTGCTTGAAACCATTCATCGATCCCATGTGTTGCCAGAAAGGCCACATATTCTGCAAAGAATGCATTCTCGAGTGCCTTGTTGCCCAGAAAAAAGACATTCAAAGGTTTTTCTTTTGACTTCTGCTTCAGCTTCAGTTTTTTTTTTTATTTTTTTATTTTTTTTCTGCTGTGTTTGTTACTTCAATGTCACTAAACCGTGTTTATATAAGAAATTATGCTAGCACTTGCATTCACTATGGAGCTTTTAAATATTTATTAAGCTATTCTGGCATAATAGAAGAGAAGCTATAAACAAGTATATTTATGTTTCTAAGATCATACAATCTATAAACAATTATATTTATGTTTTTAAGATCATACTCTTTCTCAATATCATACAAACCGAATTTGAGTTTCTACGAATTAAGTTTCTACACAACTTAAGATTTTGTCAGGGTCTTAATCGTAAACATAATGGAAAGCATTACGTGATAAACGAGAGCTTTCCGTAGTTTGATTTATTGAATTGTATACTTGCTTGGGTGGCGACAAATTTATGGATGCTGAGGCTATATTATTGAGAGCTAATGACGGTTGTTGCATTACAGAGGCACCATATGAGGGGAGAGAGAGAGAGAGGAACGAGTTAATGTTCGGTATTTTTTTTGCCTTTGAATTGATGAGAAATGTGAAGTTAGTTTCTTGTTTCTCTATAGATTTATTGCACTAAGTTGCATTACCTATTGGCCATCTGACTGGGGGAACAAGTTGCTGGGAACTAAAGAGAAGTAATGGTTAAAATAGAACTAACAAAAATATGGACGGGACATAAATGTGTGAACCTTGTCTTACTTCAAATGCTTATGGTACTCATTTATCTTTGTGTTGGTATGACAAAGTGATGATTGACTTGATGCTTGATGTCTTGTGATTTAAGATAAAATTGTGGAAACTAGTTTATTTGGTCCTCAATTGAATGTTTATGGTGAGAAATTGCTTCCTGGGCCAAGTTAAACTTAAAATGCATTTGCAGTTACAAGATCAGATCAGCTATCATTTGCTTAGACACCTTATTTTTCTGTATTCTTAATCGACTTGTTATCTGTCGCCTCTTGGTGGAAGTTTAGATATTTATCTCAAAGTTTGTACTGAATTAACCAAAAGTGTTGTTCCCTTGCAATCCATTGCTTCCCCCCACATAGGAACATATAATGTGGATTTACTTAAAACAACTTTATAATGTGGATTTACTTAAAACAACTTCTTTTCCACGTTGAGAACTATTGGAAATTTGTGTTATTAAAAAACATTCTTTTGCAGTATTTGTAAGAAATGTTATACAAGAAAAGGAGCTTTATGGTGGTTTAGCTAAAATTTTATTCTGGTAGTAATGTACTATTCCCAAGTGCTTTATTGATTAAGGAAATAAGGATAAACATTTCCTGTTTACTTATTTGTTGATATTTTGTGTTTAAATGCTCAACTTTTTGGTTATGTTGTTAATTCTGTATCTTTTCCTGGCAGAAAGCTAGCTGCCCATGCTGCTCAGCTGAAACTAGAGAAGGAAGAGGAGGAAGAGAAGTTAAATTTGCAGAAAGCGAGAGAGCTTGATGCATTTGATCAGCAGAACCATGGTGCAGTACCACAATACAACGACAGAAATCATAGCAGGGACAAGAATGGCTTCCATGGGGCAAATAGTGTGAAAGTTACATCTTATGAAGAAGAAGCATTGAGGACAATGAAAGCGTTTTGGCTGCCCTCTGCTACTCCAGAAGCTCCTGTTAAGGTTGAGGCTCCCTCCACTAGCACGGTATGTCCTGAAGGCAGGGAGAAACTCAAGTTGAAATCGCTCTTCCCTGTCCATTTCACAGAAGACACCAGCGAAGGGAAGGCATCCAATTCTCTTGATAAGACTTTTATTTGTCCCAGCTGCAAGGTTACCCTGACAAATACGTTGTCACTTGTGGCCTTAAGCTCGTGTGGACATGTCTTCTGCAAGAAATGTGCTGATAAATTTATGGCTGTTGATAAGGTTTGTTTGGTCTGCAATAAGGCATGTAAAGAGAGAAATTTGGTGAACGTGGAGAAAGGAGGGACAGGGTTTGCTGGTCATGGTGATAAACTTGAAGCAACGGACTTCAAGCATTTGGGTAGTGGATCAGGATTGGGGCTGGTGAGACCTGCAATGAAGACATGACTTTTTATGTTATTTTAATCGTATAGCAATTTCTTTTGGCCTAAAGAAAAAGTTTGACCTAATGGTCTTGCTAATGTGTTGTAGATTTGAATCCTTTATGTTTTACATATTAATCATTATGTCATGAATACTTGTCTCGAGAAGTATGAATTTTTTTTTTTTTTTTGGGTGAAATTAATGCATGGTTGTATTGTAGCTTGAACAATCTTCGGGTTAAAGCCTTGACATTTGGTCTTTTTGAGTTTGATAAAATCCAGCTTGAGTTCTGACCAAAAGTTTGTATCTCAAGTTTCTCGTTTGAGATACAGAATCTGGAATACGAAATTTGCACACTTTCTAAGCTGCAACCAGGGTCGTAACCTGGACCATTGCTTGCTGTCAGAGGAACTTGTAATTTTATGTAATTAACAATTTTGGTTGTGGAGACAACCTCAATCTTACCATTATTGCGTATACAGAGAATTTCAAACTAAAAAGTGGCGGCGCCTTGCAGTAGTTATAACTTATGAGAGAAGAGTAACAAGTAACGAAACTGTATGCACATAACGAGGAAAGGGGGACTTGCTCTTACATGAACAGATAGTTGTGTTTATGAAGATGATGTCTAACGTAAGTCGTGTCAGCTAGCTTCTCAATCCCAGGCGGCACTAAAGGTGTCCCTATGAACTGGGCTGGACTGGGCAAGGCCTGGTTCAAAAGTTAGGAGGGATATTGTCAAGTTCTCAACCATATACACTTGTTGTATTAAGAGACATGGACGGTTTTCAAAAAGTCAACTTGCAACAGAAAAGCTTTATGCACGTGGGGTGGTTGATAATTTAGATAAGAGTCGTATAAACTTTATTGGCAATAATATATACCTAAGAAGCTTATCTACATAAAATCCACACGCAGACGCGGCCAGCAGCCCCCCACCACCAGCTTGGACCGGCTGTCCACTGCTACCCATCAATCATTGTTTAAGCAATCAAGCTTCTATAATCTATTTGGAAGAGTTACTAATATGTAACTTTATGTTAATTGTCTATTCTTATCTTACAATCTAAGATTAATTAATCCTTTGAGAAATAGGGTGGCTAAAGTGGTCGAAATCACCAAAAAGGACAGGGGAAGGAAAGTATATTGGTTTCTAACCACAAATCGGCAAAAGAGCAGTTTCAACTTTCAAAGGCCACCAGAACTCCTCAAAGATTATACTGTTTAATTTATTCCGGGATTCCTTTATTAGACCGTTAATTTGTTCACTAATCACTGGTTTTATTATTAATCGGTGGTGAATGTGATATGCTCCCAATATCCAACGTGGCAACAGCTGTACCGTCAATTATCGACATCAGTGGTCCCCACTAACATTAATTGCCCGCCAACGTCCAAACTGGCTAACACACGCACGCACCCACATTTGCAAACAATCATCAGTAACCCCTCACTGAACCCCAAAAAGGAATCCTTCCCCTCTCTCGTTTTAATTTTATTAGAAAAATCTCATTTTTGTAGTTCTCTCTCCAGAGAACCCCATCTTTTCCAAGGTAAGCCCTTACACGAGGAAAGAAAGAGCTGTTCAGAAGAACGACGGCGTTTCATGTCGGAGATGGAAAGGCAAGAGAAAGTTGGTGAGGAGGAAGAGAGGCTGCTGGAAGGGATGGCCGTGGTAAATTTCGAACTTCTTTGTTCTACAGTAGCTTTACAGACACAAGGTAAATGGACGAGACTACGAGACAAGGAAGATGGCGGTGAAGTGGACGCCGACGGAGGTGAATTCGGCGCCGTTTTGAGGATGTGGGAAGGTGGAGTTCTTGACTGCTTTGATGACCGTCGTGTCGCTCTCGAATCTGCCTGGTTAGTCATTTTCTGATCTGTTCATTTTCTGATGAAATTTATGAATTTCAAGGAGCTTCAGCTGTGTTTGGTGCTTGCAGTTGTCCGTGTTTCCGATTTGGGAAGAACACGAGGCGTGCTGGTTTCGGTTCTTGCTTTATTCAGGTAATTTTATTTATCTACTCATATCTTCTAAGGTACTATTGCCAGATGAAGTTGATTTAGAGAAATCTTCTAATTTTCTTCTTGAAAATTTTCAGACTAGTGCGTATTTGATTCTTGCCATTGGTGCCCTTCTGAATTTCACAACCTTTATTGTCACTAAACGCAATTGCTTTTTGTATTTGGCGGTGGCTTTCATCGTTTTAATTGGAGGCTACTTGGGTTACTTTCGAACCCAGATAAAGAAGAAATTCAACATCAGGGTGAGCATTTATATTCATTGCCGTTTTTTATTCTTCAGTAACTTTTTAATTTAGTTATTCGCGCTAGCTCAATAATGGTTTTTCCATATCAATGGAATTCCAAATTCGCCTGTTTAAAGATCTGCACAAGTTGAATATATTCTCTACGCCTCTGTTAGCTTTCTATTTTCTAGAAACTTTCCGCTGGCTTTTTTTTTTTTTTTTTTTGTGTGTTTACGAGAATAATGAGATGTTCAACATGAAGTTGGTGTGTGTTTCTGTTTTTGTTCTGATCATTGATAAGGTTCATAACCAACATTTGATATTAGATACCTGTGAACAGAGTTTATAGTCATCAATTATAAGGCGTAGTTCAAAACTTGCACGGGTTTGGGTATATTTCTTTATGCTATTTTATATGTATCATCTGAAAAGCTTTGGTCTTGTTCACTTTTTACAAAGTGTAAACATGGATGAGTAACATGGCGTCTTGTTGAAGCTAGTGTATTTTTGGTTGGTTTTACTTTTAAGTGTCTTAACCACGGATTCGAGATTAATGCAATATGTTAGATGTTCCGTTTTGATACTTGTGCCACCCTCATTGTACTTTTATATTGTGACCGTCAGAATCTGAGGATGCATTGAATTTTGCTAGATTTCATGTCCAATGCTTTTTCTATAACTTATGCCTTTTGATAATTGCTTATATCTGTTGCATTCAAATTGACATCTTCTTGGAATTATGTTATTTTCAGGGTAGTGATAGTTCAATGGATGACTTCATCTACCATCTTATCTGTCCCTGCTGTACATTATGTCAGGTATTTTCTTTGGAAAATCGCTATTTTGTTTAAATTGAGTATGTCATAGACAAATAATAAACGCTTGATCAACACCTTCATGTTCCTGAAGAGTAGTAATGAATATTTTTCAATTATGAGCAGGAGGCCAGAACTTTGGAGATGAACAATGTCCAAGATGGGACTTGGCATGGTCGTGGTGATACAATATGCATTGGAGGTGTAAGTGAAGGAAACAAAGCCTTCTTTGAGCTACATCCACCTGCCGTCTCAACTAAGTGCCCTGATCCCTGCAGCATGCAAAGGAGTACAGATGTGGTGATCACTCTTGACCCTGCGAAGCTGTGAAGGTGGAGCTATTGGTCCATTTATCCCTTTAATTCTTCCTCAAGGGAGCAATGTTATGGCAGCTGCATTGACTGATCTTCATTTGGGAGTTGGTAGTAGCCACGCATGGTAGCTCATAAGCTTCGCTGCCCAGACTTCCGCATCACCAAATCCATCAAGGTGCACTAAACACAGAGATGTTTCGAGTCCATGTACATAGTAGAAACGTAGTATTTATTGGGGTTTTTTTTTTACCACCCCTTTTTATCACTTTGTCGTCATTACTTGTTTGGTTGTCAAATGATGGAAACATTCAGTATTTGAATTTCTCGGAAAGAATTTGTAGTTATGCTCCATCATCATACTTAAGTTGATTTGGTATTTAAATGTTCTTGGCTAAGTGAGATTAGGAGACCATGGTTATATATGTAACAGTTTAATCCTATTTGATCTCCTGAAAGTTTCTTTGTTTGAATAGTTTGGAAACCGATTGATATCTATTCTCATGGCTCATTTTAATAGTTGTTAGTGAAGATAAAAGTTGTATAAAATTGTCACTAATGGCATCCTATCTGGATTCTTGTATGGCCATTAAACTGCAGCGTTGTGTTGTATTGGAACATTAATTGCCTTGTATTTAGTCCTCAATTGTGCAAGTTGGTGGCAAATGGTAACTTACCTTTGGTCATCCGAACGGGTTACAAGGAGTTCTAATCATATAATTGGAAATAATTTTGTTCTATCGCTTTTTAGAACTTAAGAAAATGGTAGGAGTCTGACTCTGACTCAAATTTCAAGCCCTAGTCAAGTGGCTCTTCATTTTGTGGCAGAATCAACTGTCAGTTAAGACCCCAACAAAGAAGTCAATAAATTCCCATCAAATAAGTCCCCTGAAGTTCTTAGGTGCTAGTGATAGTTTAAAATCAGAAATTTAAAGAGGAGATGAGGTTTCTGATTTTAAACTCTAGTCATTAATATTGGGCTTCCCGGGGCTGTGACTTGTATGTACGCCCAACGACAAAAAAAAAAAAGAGATGCTCAAGCTCCTCAAGTAAATAAAACAAAAAATGCAAAGAATCAAATTCTCTGAAGCATGGTTGAACAACGATGAGCATTGGAAAGTAATTAGAAAATTATATTCTTAAATATTAGAAAGGTACAAGGGGTTACGTTAACGTTTTAGTCAACCAAAACAGTCCAAACTCGGGTAAGGTAATTGGACATCTCCCACTGAAAACTTTCATTTATCTTTTAGCAAATATTACATATTAAATATCTAAACGATTTGTAATGTGCATGCACTCCGGGTTGTTGTCCGAAACAGAACATAAAAGCAATCATTTTCATCAACTGAACAAGGCTGAAAATTTGTTCCTTTTGCGAAAGTAAAAATATTATAATTTCATTTTGATCATCTTTCCAAAAGCATAAATGAACTCACACCAGGTTGAATGGTCAGGTTATGGCACCAGCGGATGGACTTTGACTTGATTTTCCAATGCAGAATCGAGAGATTGTTGTATTAACCTTTAAAATACTCATATATGAACATGTGACACATGTGCACGTCTCTATTTATCCTTACTATGTAATCAAGTTCAACACAGTGTCTTTTTGACTAGTTTCCTGCTTCTTCGAAGCTTTCAAGTTAAGAGTTAAGACACAATAATTCCAAGTAGTCGTCAATGTCACCCATTAACGTTGTTGAAGATTTTACTTAATTGTGAATGATTAAATAAGTATGGTTCTTTCAATCATGTGCTTATAAAAATATGTAGTAGGTCTTGGTCATTTTTTATGATACATGAAAACCTTACTGGAGTCTGCCCCACTCTCTACTAATTGTTGCAACTTTCCAGCTTGTCTTTCTTATTCATTATTGATTGATTATTCTTTGTTAAGAGTTTAATAAAACCTAACATTTTCTTCTTAATATATATTATTCGATTAACAATAAGTAATTGATAGAATGATTATGCAAACCGCCAATAAGAAATAAACTCGACATATTCTTAAACACTTGTAAGAGAATTTTCAATTCTTTAACCTTATATGATTTTAAATCACAAGTAACTACTTGGAGATCCAAAAGACAAGTAAGGTTCAAAGTGGGCGTCACTGATTTGCCTTCTTCAGTATAATTATATTTCATCCAAACTACAACTTGTCAATTTAAAAATGATTTATACATATAATTTTTCTTTCTGAGCTAAGTGCCTGGACGTCAGCCATCTTCATAGTCTTTAACATGTGGTTTATTTAAGATTTCTAATTAATTTCTAATTAACATGATCGACGGAGTCCTAAATGACATAATAATAATAATGTTTGATAATTAATTAAGATCCTCAACATCTTGAAACTGAAGCATGTATATTTGCTTGCTGCTGGTTCGTCCATTTTATGTATATGGACCAACAATTGCATACTGCAGAGATCATTACTCAAGCAACCAGAAATTTTTTTTTTTTTTTTGGGTTGGGTAGGAACTGAGAGATTTGTTGATGGATAGAAAACGCAAGTGACAATATGCAGCACAACAGCTTCCAATCGAAAGCTTAAGAGTACGAAACACGAACGCAAGTATATAGCTCAGTATTACGTATCGGTCTTATTCAAGTATTAAATTATTGATTCAGACTGCTGTAAGAGGTTTGCTAGATCTAGCCTACCGGAGTGGTATTAATAAACCATCTAGGAAAAAGATACTGAAGGATCAGTTTCTGCAGGTTAATGATGAATTGAAGTTTACTTACTATTATTTAAATTTATTTCTGATATTGAAGCTGTCCAGTGCCCACATTTCTTGTCCCTAGCTACCTCCAATTCCTATTTATTAATCTATATATATGGTGCTTCTTAACCGATGATATATATATTTTAGTTCTTTAAATCAACTTGAGATTATGTTTTACAGATAATAATCTATAATTTAATAATCAATAACAAATAAAATATATTAGGATTAAGAAACCAATAATTTATGGGTTAAGTTAAGTTGTGCCATAATTAATAATAGAGAGCTTCTTTTGTCACCAACGTTAGCTAAAAGGTAAAAATCTTTTTGTAATTATATTGGAAAATCTTAAAAATCTTATTTTATACATCTTTAATTAGAACCAATAATCTTTTTGACACATATTATTAGGATAACTTATCTTTTTGTATATGAAATTATTGTCGTGACTTGCATAATAATTAAGTTTACATGTACAGAAAAATTATGAAAAAAAGAGAAGTAATGTATATATTATTTAGCCACGTTTAATGCACCCCGCCAAAATGATATTAGTTTATTAAATTCTAATCAATGTTTTAGAAGACTTATATCTTGTTGAATAAATTAATCTTGTCCAGCTCCTTCCTTGAAAGTCAGTGTAACATTGAAAAACTCAAGACTTTGCAATATGTTTCTCTGTTGGATCATATATATATATATATAGGAATACTTACAATTCCCAGGATCACTGCAACGTCTAGTTCAAAATGAAACTTGAAACTGAGATGGATTGTCCTAACCAGATGGTGAAGGCTGGAGTCTGTGATAAGACATCTCATAGAAAAGGCAGTTGGAGTCCTGAAGAAGACCAAAAACTGATAGCTTACGTCAATAGATATGGCATTTGGAATTGGAATCACATGCCAAAACCTGCTGGTAGGGGAACAATCAGAAACCTCACTTCTACTAATTATGAAATGAGAAATTATATGAATAACAAGATTTGAGTGAATTTCTTTCTCTTCTTCTAGGTTTGTTGAGATCTGGGAAGAGTTGTAGACTTCGTTGGATGAATTATCTAAGGCCAGGTGTTAAGCGAGGAAACTTCAGTCAAGAAGAAGACGAAATCATATTCAAGTTGCACGAAGAACTGGGAAATCGGTAAGTACTTATCTCTATATATTTAAGTCAAACGATCCATAGATTCAACCAGGGAATTGTCAGATATATGTGGAAGATTGCAATGAAGTTCTGAGGACCGTTTATTGCATTAGAAATGGTAACATTAATTTGTGTCTTCTCTATTTCAGATGGTCTACTATTGCATCAAGACTACCGGGAAGAACAGACAATGAGATAAAAAATTACTGGCACACCCGCTTGAACAAACGCTTGAAAAACAACCGGGTGCTATCACGAAAAGCCACAACTGGAAACAAGAAGAAGAATCCATTTGAAGTTGATTTCTTACTTCCCAATTCTCCAAAAGAATCAAACACGGCTGGCTATAAGGCGACTCCAATGTTGTCATCACTATCTACCGAAGATTTTTCTTCATCAAGCTCTCACACTTCTGGTAAAATTTACGAAAGCCAGACAAAATCTGAGAACATTGGTTCATCTGAAACATACGGACAGCTCCAAAGTTCAATAAAGACAACATTTCCAACATTGGAAAGCTTTGATATGGTAGAAGGCTATGGAACTACAGATCCTGGATTTATAGTGCCAACTTCTGAGGGAGTAATTTCAGACGAGCAGACACTGCCAATGGAGGGCTCAGACATGGTAGAAGCTTTTGGGGCTACAGACCCTGGATTTTTGGTATCAAATTCGCATCTTGGATTATCAGATGAACAACTTCAACGTTTGTTGGAGCAGCCATTTCCAGCGGAGGCCGGCTTAGAAATGTTGGAAGGTTATGGGGCTATAAACCCTGGATTTATGGTATCAACTTCTCATGTGTGTGGACTCCAGGAGTACCCATATCCATGTGCTTCATACTATGATGGAAGCAATGATATGTGGCCCTATTTTTTGATGGAATCTTAACGATGATGGGATTTAACAGTGTCTTTTTCTACTTGTATTTAGAGGCATCCTGGTATTTAGATTCTTGCATACGATATTCTAAATGGTTCTATATACGTAAACAATATAGGGTTTCTAGTAAGTATGAATAATATTCAGACCTATAATATTATTATCAAAACTGAATAAAACGAATAAGAGTGCGATCGATGTTCTTGTTTGTAAACGACCTACAGTATGAAGATCTAAAGCTAATTTAGACCGAGACAAAATCCCTCTATTTTTAATGATCCTGGAAGCAAAATTTTTGCCACAGAAAAACATTTTAGCGATTTTTGGTTAAGAACACAAAGCTGACTTCATCAATGTCCACGCGTCCAGTTTCAATTGAGGAGTAAAGTGGATAACGCCGGCCGAGAAGTAATTCTAATTCTGCCAAAGTCTTCTCGATTAGTATATCTCATCTGCAGCGTGACTTGCTGTCCATTCAAGAAAAACAAACTTCATGCCACCACCCCAGTCCCCTGTCGTTTTCCACAATGTTGAATAAACCAAATTCAAGAAAAACAAATGAGGGAACTGGCTTTATTTTTTCGTTAGATCTTGAGAGCTGCCCTAGAAAAAATGAACTAAGAGACTTGAGAGAGTTTATGTCTAACTATTCATGCTTTGTCATGTGTTAAATGCGGTTCAAATTATATTTTTATTTTTCAAATTTCAATGCTGAGTTCCTTCTCTTTTCTGAACCTATCCATAACAATTTGTCAACACTAAATAGACTCATTTGATTGGTAAAGTGATCGGGTGAACCTATTCTATATAATTTTTTCTCCCAAATTAGACATTCATTTTCATGGCTCATTAGTTCTACTACTTGTTTTTGAAGCTAAAAGTTTCAATCTAAGATGACTTTTTGTATCACTAATATTACAGAATATAACAATATTCGAAATCCCTGTACTGCCATAAACATACTGATTCATGGCTTCGGATGCGCATCGACTTGTTGGAATCAAAGGAAGCGTATATATTTATAAAATAATATTAACTTGGCAGAGATTAAAAAAAAAGGGGCTTTATAAAATTAAATGTAGTCTATTTAGAAAGAATATAAAAATGGGGCCATCCATTGATCACCGCGCATCATTTTGTTTAACAACTAATTAGGTTTTATAATAATTGATTATATTATTTAATTTGCAGCCATCAAATGTGCAAACGAGGATTCATAGAAGGTACATTGAATCCTCATGTTTATGGATTTATGGCACGAGGAGATGGACTTTGACTTGAGTGTTCATTGCAGACTATTCCAAGACTGTTGTATTCACCAATACTTTGATCATATATTTAACTTTTACGCGCCCTCTTGTTGTCGTTACTATGTATTTTGCTTTTCCTGAGTGGTAGACCATAATATTAATTCAATTTAAAGTAATTAATTATGAAAATCTCACTTGACTGCGAATAATTAATAATTTTTTCTTTTGTCTATTGTAAACTGATGCTTCTGTGTCAATATTCTTAGAAGTCTGAAGTGGGTCATTTTATATGGTAAAAACCTGCAAAAGAGAGGGAGTGCAGATCTAAAGCTTTTGACTTTATAAGATTGTCAAATGGTTGAAAAATGATTTTTTCTTTCGTATTGTTTTTTTAAAGTCGAAGAATGAACAATGAAAATAGATGATGGCTACCTAATCAGTCCTACCTCCTTCACAAATCGCAATAAACAGGCTGTCTTCTCTAATTGTTCGTAATTTGGCCATAAATTATTTAATAAGGAAAAATGAATCAAGTTGAAACAGGATATACTATTCGTGCTATTTAAAGCTTTTACTTGTACGGATACGAGATTTAACTTCATGGGCATCCATTTGGTTGGTTCAAGAACTACCG
>JANLJB010030068.1:0-19968 GCA_026212285.1 Bursera cuneata | reverse complement strand
CATCTAAAACTAATTCTTTCCGCCGAGATAGAGCGGGCTCGAAAGTTTTAGCCCGTTTCCAGTTCGATCTTACAATTTCGAAATTCCGCCCAAAATTGAGCTCCATACTATTGCGTGAACAGTCATACGTCAGCGTAAATTTTTTCCACCGTCACGTATGCCATGAATTGCTCGACAATCTGTTCCACGTTAAAATTCTCACGCGAAGCCAAAACTCGATGACGCCTGGCTTCGGGTCGTCGAGTAACCTTACTGTATATGTCCCTCAATAATAACTTTTTAAAATTCTTGTGATTAAATGACACAAAAAATTTAAATATGAACTGTTAGATTATTATGAAACTAATACCATAATAAATTTATCATTTGTGCATCGGAGACATCAATCTATATTCGGATCAAATCGAATTAATTTAAAACCAATAAATAGATTGAAAAATAAATTTTTTTCTAGATTGGATACAAAAGACTGACAAAAGATAATATTATTATTCTTTCAACCTCAAAAATAAAATTCGAATTATAAAAAATCGACGATTTCCGCATTTTTGGGCTTAGAATGTTTTTAAGTCTCAATATTTACTACTGATGCCGCTCCCAATCAACTGATCTTCAATTGCAATATGCCTTTAAAGTGGTTGTACTCAATAAACCAGCTCTCAACTCACTTTTTCTTATCCATCAATTCTGCATATCAAGTTATCTGTTTCATTAATTCTTGTTTTAATCAAATGTAAAAACACACAAAACTCTCCTATTCTAATCTCCAACTACTACATATAAAACTCTTTTTAAGTATTTTAACTCATGTCTCCCAAGTTTCAACCTCTCAAATGCATTGTTAATAATCCGTAGTTGTATATATAGATAGATGTATTTAATAACACTATTATTCATCGTCCAACATGAAAATGCTTCAAAAGAATTGAAAATCTATCTAATAGGAATATATAAATCAATATATATATATATNNNNATATATATATATATCAATATATTTATTATAATTATTATTATTATTATTGAAGAGAGAGATGAATATAAAACTGAATTTGTTATTTTCTAAACCACTATGTTACAGCATCATTAAACAATTTAACTAATGGTTCAGTTATTGTAACTGAATTTTTTTTTTTTAATTTGAATCTATATATTTCTTCATAACATTTGATCTACTGCAATCTATGGACAGAAAAGAAAGGTTAAAAATAATTTTCTTCGTGTCAACTCAACACTTATTTTCACCACTATATTAAAAAAAAAAAAACTATTTAATAGTATCAAAATTTTTAAAAATTTTAAGTTAATATTTTAAATTAAAATAGCTGATCCTTAATTTTAACTCATTATTTATATAAGAATAGGTTACCTAACTCATGCCACTTGCATGAGTTGATTATTAACAAACTCATCCTGACTTAGCTGTAGCGTTCACATCAATACTAAATATATATTCAACAACAACAACATCAACAATAATAATAATAACACAATTAGGCCCCCAAGGTTTGAGGAAAAAAAATTAACCACTTGTGTTATATAAAACTACATGAAAACATCTCATATCCTCAAAGAATAGACTAATTGTGTTATTTTATTGCGGTTGTTTTTAAATAGTTTGTGGTGATGACAATTGTTATGACTATATTTAAATTTGAGATTATGTTATATTTATTTAATTTATATTTCAATTAATTCAATTTATTAATTCTGTTAAAATTTATTTATTTATTTTATTAATAATTTTTAATTTTATCTTTTATTTTATTAATAGATAAAATAGTTATTTAATGTTTACAATATTTGTTATAATAAAGTTATTGTTTGATTTTTAATCCCAATTTTCTTTTTTGTTAATTAAAATCTATTCAAAACAATATTAAGGGTAATATGTTAATATAAAATTAGTTTAATTTAATTAAGGAAAAATGTTAGTCAGGGTTCAATGTTTTTTCTAAAATTGGCTTATAGGTTCGTTGAATTAGACGAGGTACACATAAATTGACCCGGACACCCATGTTCCAAAAAAAAAATATTTCTAAAACCACAAGTGATTGGTTGTGTGTATTATATATTTGCAGAAAAGATTACTGAATAAATAAATAAATAAAGATGTTAATGGACATAAAAATCTTATTAGAAGGGATGAACAACATTCAAGTTCAAGGGCAAACACAAGTAGAGAAACTTTGTTCACCACTTAATTTCAACAGGGACGAAACCTTTCTCCACCGATGTCTTCACAGCATCCAGTATTAGCTGTGTCTTCCTACTGATGATTGGCCACTTGCTCTCAGGCTTTGAACCGTTCTTAGTATTTCCAACCAAGGTAGCAAATTCAGTCACCATACGAGTTTCCTGAGGAAGATCTGTGGTTACAATGTGCTCACTTGGCAATGGTGTCCATCCGGTCACAAGATCATTGAAAAAGCATTTGGTATTTGCAGTAAAAGTGGCCTCTTTCTCTTGAAAAGGAATGACGAAGTCGTGAAGATGCAACGTTCCTTTTGTTCCTGTAGCAGTTATGTCCATTGTCAGATTTTCCAAAAAGGAGCAATGGAAGGTTGCTACTTTCCCATCATCCCAATACAGAGCAGCTCCACAAGATAAAATCACCCCTGCATCATTGAGAGCAGCGCCGTGCAAGGCTGTAACCGTCCTGGGCAGCTCATAATCAGCTGCCCATAGGATTGCCCTGATGCCATACCAACCAGCATCCCCAAGAGCACCAAGACCATCCAAATCCGGCTTTACACGAATGTCATTTTTGAAAAAATCAGAATCCCCGGCGAATGAGAAGCAGGTGTGTATCTGCAGCAGCAGAAGAACAGAAAGTAAATTCAAAAGAGAAACTCAATAATAGTGTAGCTTCGACAATTAGGAAAACAACAAGATGTAGATTAGACAGCCATGCTTCAGAGGCGTCCGTGTCACTTATCCAGGATTTGCTTTCACCAGTTTCTGCGTAAAGCACTAAAATGTTCACCACTTAATTTCACTTGTATATCAAATTTTTAAAACAAAACATAATGCTAAACTAAATAAACACCATAATTTCAATCTTGTCAAAAGTAAAATGAACGTGCAGCGCTGCAACAATTGCAACAAGTTCTGTAACCAGAAAACACTTCATCTTCCTCCTGAAATCACTTAGTAACAAAACTCACCTGATCCTTTTGCCACTGCACAAAGAGTTTCACAATTCTATTTTTGGGCAAACTCTGCCAAGAGCCACAAACAAAGTTTCTATTTTTGGTTATAATCTCAAATTTTCACAAAAAGATATTAAAAAAATGAATACCCTTCTAAGCTGTCCAAAACGCTCGGGGTCAGACAGAAACTCCCGCATCTTTGCAGTCCTGGGATGGTGGACCCACATGGTGCCATCCATGAACTGGACGCCGTTCTCCTCACAGGCCTTGACAATCACATCGAACTCAGCCACGTTGAGCGCCAACGGCTTCTCCATCAGCAGATGCTTCTTCTTCTGGGCCACCTTGACGGCCCATGTCACGTGCAGTGAAGTGGGGAGGGGCAAGTAAACGGCGTCGACGTTGGGGTCGTCAAGCAGCTCCCCGTAGGAGCCGTGGATCTTGGCTTCAGGAGGGAAATTGTTCGCTTTTGCGAAGTTTGTGGCTTTCTCAATCGACCGGCTCCCAACGGCCGAGATAACGGCGTTTGGAGCCAGACTGACGGCTCGACAAAACTTGCGAGCGATTTCGGCGCAGCCGATTATGCCGAACTTGATTGGGGTTATGGTTTCAGTGGCCATCTGCTACTGATACTTCACAATTCTTGTGAGTGATGATAAAGTCAAATGGATGGATTGGCTTTGTTGAGTTGAGCATCTATCAATAAAAGCTTTCTAAATAAATTAAAAATAAATATTTCATTATTTAATATTAGAAAATTAAAAATTAAAAAAAAATCAAGAACACATCTATGGCTTCGAGTAGTCTCATCTAACTTTTATGTTTGTTAGTATCTTCTGTCAAATAACATTTTAATCGAGTAATGTAATTACCTAAATTACCCCTGTGCGTCAAGAAATTGTTCTGTGAAATATATAAATTTGAAAATAATTCAATTAAATTGCCAAAATCATTTTTAAAATTTTAAATTGTTTAGATTTTACATTATACTAATCACTTATTTGGAAAAAAAAAAAGCATATTTGAGAATAACAAATAACAAAATTTTAGATTACTCAATAAAACAAAATGCAATAAAATTTGTAATTATATTATCCCTAAAAAAATAACATTATAAAATTTCTAATTAAGAATAACTTAAAATATTCAAACCTAAAATTTTCTTTCTAGTTTATGTTTTCCTGAGAATGTCACAAATTTTATAAATGTGTGCAAGTTTACAAATCTAATAGCAAGTTTAAATAAAGAATATGTAAGAAAAAGGTGGATTTACTAAGGGGGAATAAAGTTTAATGAATTCTAAATGTGGGAAAAAAAATCCTTTTAGTGCCTAATTGAAGAAAATAAATTAAAACCTTCATTCATCGAAGATAATAAAATTAATCCCTCTTCTAATTTGGAAAAAATCTTTTTAAGTCAATTATCATATTCTAGGATTTTTAGGCTTTTAATTAATAAAATAATTTTTAATATGTACTTTAAAAATATAAATATATAAAAAATCTAAAGCATTTAAAATTTTCTTTAATAGTTATTATTATGCTATTACTATATTAAATATTGGGGGTACATTTCATAAACTTTACCTACTTTGAATAAATTTAAAATTATACAAATACTGATATAAGGAGCTATACTTCGATTAGAGCCGTCAAGGCCTCCTGTTCCCTGTGTCTTTATTTCTATTACATTTTATCTCATCGTATCATATTTTGTTTTATGATATTAGAGAATCTCCTTCAATACCTAAATGTAGGTTCGGGATAAACCACGAGGCTTATATACAGAATGTCTCAAAATAACCCTACGCCTAATTACAACTATTGTTATTTAGTCTTACTAAATTGTGTAAATTCTAATTTAGTCTTACTTACCTATTGTTAGACGTGCCAAATCCCGTCCAACTTGTGCATGTGGCTTCAAGCTTCCACTTCAATTCTATTTGGAATCTCGGAATCCATATAACACAACACAAGTGTAATTTCTTACTCTGAACTTCCTACTTTGAACCTTACATCGATAGCTTGAATAACAAAATCTTTCGGACATGACTTTGCACCTTCAAGATAGACCTTTAAGAACTCATAGTTAACGTTATTTTCCTCTTCAGATTTTATGCTCAACACCTATAAATTAAATATAGATATATTGATTTTGTTGAAATTTCAACTAAAATAAGAATTCAGTATAAAATTTAGGCTAAAATAAGATTGAATGAAGAAAGAACTCAAACTTCTTGATTTAGACTTGGCTCAATTAAAAACCTTTGAATCATAGCTTTTTACTAGCACTATTATTAACTATAATTAAATTTCTCTCTTGTAACTAAAGTAAATTATCGAAATATGAGCAAGTTTAGCTTAATGATCCGAGCCAGTAAATAGAGATATTGATTTTGCCACTAACAATATGTTTTTTCTTTCCATAAGAAATGTTATATCTTTTGTATTGTAGAGTATGTTTGTCCTTATAGCATATTAAATCAAGTTACCGTGATAGAGGATGTATTAAATTTGGTGGATTCACAAGTTTGCATACGAGTATTGGTTTGATATTAATGTAGGTATGTGGTGGAAGTTATGTGGATGATGGACAAACTCTTTAAAAATTTCAAAACATAATGGTTATACAATAAATATTTGGTTAATTTTCTGATCCAAGATAAAATTCTTAGAATAGATAGATCCTAAGTGTATATACTTTTTACGATGGAGTATTGTGCTACTTTGATTTGAGAATTGTAGATAAATTTGAAATTTTTATTTATTCAATGAATAAATTTGTTAGAATTTTTGGCTAAAATAAAAGTTCGACCTCAATACCCCATAAGTAGGAAAGAAAAAGGAGAAGACTCATTGTCTCAAATTGTCTAGAGATAAGTGAGAGAAGTCGGAGAGATTACAAGCCTATATAAAATGTCAAACTCTTTGGTTTAAACTTCTTTAGTTAAAAGTTCCTTTCCGAGTTGGCATATGTTAGCCCGAGCCACATAGGCAATGGACTATTACGAGGCATCTGGTCCAACATAAAATATTAATTAAAGATGGCTATTACGACTTAATTTTTAATTTAATTTGACATATTTCTTAATAGTCATTTATTTATCTAATTTAATGGTAGAAAGAATTATTGAGTTGATGTAAAAAATAATATTTTAAATTCTTTTTTCTACTCATAGATTGTAGTAAATCAATGACTATCAAAAAGTGTGTAAAATTAAGATAAAAAATTAAATCTTAAAAACCTAACTTGCAATTAAAATATTTTTAAATATAATTTTTCATCGTAACTTTCGAACCGTTTTCGTAGTGGTTCCGTTCATAGAAACCTCAAAGTGACTCTATTTTATTATATATTATTCCATTCATATTTTAATTATATTCGTTTAATATTTTTTTGGTGTCATTAATGTCTATTTTTATTTCGAAAGTGAAAACACCGTAAAAATATCTTTTACAAGTGTAAGTAGTTTGATTCGTAAAAGGATAATTAGAAATTTACAAAATTGTCAAATCTTACAGAGGTTATATGTTCCATCCAATAGTATTTAACGTCTAAAAAAATTACTAAATAAAACGCATGCCAAATGCAAATATCATTAAGTACCACCCCCTCTCGAGCCGTCTAACATTTGTCCTCTAAAATTCTCATCCATGCTTAAGAAATTATTCTTCATCATACAATATGGATAACCATGCATGCACCCAAGTTGGTCTATGAAGTCCGACCTAAGTGTCATCACCGGAAGTACGTGGCAAACGGCCGAACAAACGTCCAAAATACGTGTCACCAACCTCTCCTACGTGTCCGTTAACCATCAATACGACCGATTACACTTGAAGACACGAATACGCAAAATATCGCTCCGAACTCTCCCTCTTTACTCCTATAAATCGCCAAACATCTCAAAATAGAAAGCAACGGCGATCTGATCTGATCTTACTGAAGGAAATTGCAGGCAAGAGTTGAAACAATGACTACGTTGGGATATTGGCTCGGGGGTTCACCCTTCGGTTCTGATGTGCGGGACCCTTTTGGCTTCGGCACTAATCAAGGTCGCGGGGACCGCGGTGATGATCAAACCGGTGCCCTTGCTCATGCTCATGTTGACTGGCGTGAAACTGAGAACGCTCATATCTTCCAGGCTGATCTCCCTGGTTAATTTATCTCTGTTTTCTCAAGATTTTTTTTTTTAAAAGTAATATTACACCTACACACGTATATAATCTCAATCTCAGTCTCAAATTATATGAGAATGATTATATAAATTGGTTGAATATCTAATATTATCATTTCGTTTTCGAAACATTATCATGAAACGAAAGGAGGTTGCTTCCGTTGGGTGCCTTGTAGGGTTATGTGCCCTAGTATCACCTTTATGTAAGTTTGCAAGCACCCTATTGGCTATGCTACAAAGCTTCTGTAATGGGTGCAGGGTTGAGGAAAGAGGAGGTGAATGTGCACGTAGAAGATGGCAACATACTTCAGATTAGTGGTGAGACCACCAAAGAACAGAAGGACGAAAATGACAAGTGGCACCGTGTCGAGAGGAGCCGAGGCAGCTTCCTGAGGCAGTTCCGACTGCCGGATAACGCTAACATGGACGAGATCAAGTGCTCGCTGGATCATGGTGTGCTCACAGTGACTGTGCCGAAGAAGAATCCCGATCAACAGGCTTCAAAAAATGTTAGATATATAGACATAGCTTAGGTTGTAGATGTTCAGTTACTGGTTATTAAGGTTTCTATGTGCGAGAAATTGATGCTTTATGTGATAAGCAACTTTAATGTACTGTATTGTGAGTGTCTCGTGGTTTTGAGATTTTGATTTGTGTCCTTTGAGGTTCGGTATATTAAGTTTTCTTTTCTTTTAAAAATAAAATAAAATAAAATGCTATATATGTACATACATTGGAATGTATTTTTGTTTACAGTTTCTGTATGTTTTCTTAATTTTAAGAAGATTAATAATATGTATACAATATTAATATGTAATATATAGATATATAATCTATGTGATAATATTTCTATAAATATTATCAGCAATTTATTTTTTATTATCTATCCATATAAAAATAAATAAATTCACCACAAATACAACGTTGCCCACTAGCCTTACACGTGTCATCTCTTTCGTACTTTAGCCGTTAAGCGCTTCTTGACTAAACGAAATCCATTCATTCAATTTCACAACCATCTCCCTACCTTTCTCTAATCTCACCGCCAATGGCAACCCTCTACACGTCACCACCAATCCTATCCTTTCCCGCCAAAGGCAAACTTTTCCCGGAGTCCAATCCCTCCAAATCCTCCCGCCTCGCCGCACCTCGTGCCGCCGACGTCGACTCGTTTACCGAGAAATCAAGCTACTTGTTTGAGCTCAGCACGACGGACGCCGACGCGTTAGCTGATTATGATTTGAAAAAAATCGGTGATATCTACAGGAGAAAGCCGTTGATCTTGCTGCGCCGGATTGTCCAGGTTGGAGCGAGTTTCGGGCGGTGGTTCGGGTCTCGCTATGTGGATAAAGTCATGGAGCGATCTGATGAGATGTTTAAGGTAAGGATTTTGAATTGTTTTATCAAGTGTTTTGGTAATTGAATGCGCCTTGAACGTTGAGCTCGAGTCTTCTCTGTAAATTTTGTGAGAAATGCTAGACAGTTGCTAAATTGATGATTTAGAGTTGAAAAAGCAAAACTATGAAACGATTAAGTTGAAAATTTTTCTTTCTTTGTAGTTAGTAATCGTGAGATTTCGGGTTTTATATTGATGTAGCTGTTGCGTTTTATACTTGCTGGGTTTTCAGGTTAGAGCTGCTGAGCTTCGGAAATTATTGGTGGAACTTGGTCCGGTATGTCTTATGATTGGTTGTTTATATTAACGCTTTATTGCTCTTGTTTGATGGTGTTTCTGCACTTCGAGACATGTAAAATGTAGTTATGATTTGTTTTCTCGGAAGAGAAATGTATTAGGGGACATTCGACCTGAATATGGTTATGGTTCTGTTGCTATGTTAAGTTTACTGTTATCCTAAAAACTTAAGTTTATTAGATGTGGGCTTACTATTAATATTCTCAAGTAAGGGGTGGAGAGTAGAGCATTTTGATCTGTTCTTATGATAATTCTTTGATTCTAGGAAGACTTTCTAAGATAGTGGAAAATTTGGAAATATTAATTTACTGGTTGAAAACTTTGCAATAATTTTTCGTTTGAAAGTAGTAGTTGAAGTTTCAAAGTGTCTTGCTATTTCAATCCCTTCAAAGGCTTTGGTTTATCTTGGTTCTATACTCCATATCAAGCATAATGGCTTCTATTTAAGTGTTCTTCTCGCCATCATCATTCCCTTGCCAGCCGTTAAAAGCCAAGAAAGAAAAAATTAACAAATTCCAATATCCATCCAAGTGAACGTTCTGCTTTTCCATCCAAGTCTGTTTAGATGTTATCAGAGTAGTAAATAATATCCTCTGATCTATCGTGGTGAAGCCTTTGAAATTCTAGCCAAGTGTAGTCAGATATTAATGGGATCTCATAATTATGATTTTTAACCCAGCATCCTAGCAACATGTCAATGATTCTATACCACCAGCTTAAATGGTATCTCCATCAAAAACTATTTTTCACAGAACATTTAAAAAAAAAGAAAACATTTTGTTTTAATCACCATAACGGTTGGACTAGTGGTTAAGAGCCCTTTCTCTCAAGACCTTGAGGTCAAAGCACCACCTACCAGGGATTTATCTCCTTCAACTCGATTTGGAGATAATTGAGTGTATATATATATATATAAATTTATATTGAAAAAAAATTAAGTTTGCATGTGATTTTAAGTCACATTTTCTTCTACAACTTTTCTTTTTGTTTAATATTTTGGTTTTGGTATTCCTGTTACATATCTAATTGTCAAGATATTAATTTCTGACCTGTTACAATTGCGCATAATCTTTATTTTCATATTATTTTTTTAAACACTAAACTGTTTTGTTTCTGATTTTAGGCATACATCAAAATTGCCCAGGCTGTTTCATCTCGAGCTGTAAGTTTTCATGTCTCTGAAGCGATATTTTAGGTATTGTTTAGCTAGATAACCACACTCATGTCCTTGTATGGCGCACACGTATGTTGCTATCCTATTGACTAAATGATGGCATGTTCCCAGGTCCTAAGTCTTTCTGGTTGCTATCTGTGTTTGGGCCATTTGGAAATAACTATAGGATATGAATGATTTCAGTTCAGCGGGATCTTTGTATTTAGGTATCAAGTGTAAATATGGCGAATACTAGTAATTTGGACATTTTAGGGTTTTTCTTTTTTCAAAAAAATTTAACATTGTTTATCATACATTAATAAAAACTGAACTTTTTAGCTTTTATTTTAATGAAAAAGTTAGAATAATTTAAATTAATTTTCTTTCCAAAAGGATTTCTATAAAACATATCTACTTCCTAGTATGTCCTTTTTTATTATTTGTATATTTGTTAAATTAAGCTTTATAAAGATTAAAGATTAGAAAGTTTAGGGTTTTTTATAAAATTGTAAACAATTATTTTATTTTAATCAAGCCTATGTAGTTTACTAAAATTAATGTGCTTCAAAGAAAAGTAAATATTTTATTAACATAATAGTTTTCATGACTTAATATCTTAAATAATGTAATAGTATAATTATTTTTCTTATACTTACTTTTATCAAAACTATAAATTCATCAAACAATTAATCTTATAATATAACCAATTAAGTTGCAAATTTTGTTAACGTAAAAATATGATTAATTATTATAAATATTTATAATGATATATATGTAAAAGTTTAGTTTCAAACATTTCAACTTTGATGTTAAAATTAAAAAAAAAAAATCATTCAGATTTATGTATTTAGACATATTAAATATTCAATTTAGTTCAGACCTATTCAAATTTTAGAAAAAAAACGAACACCAGTTTAGACTTANATATTTATAATGATATATATGTAAAAGTTTAGTTTCAAACATTTCAACTTTGATGTTAAAATTAAAAAAAAAATCATTCAGATTTATGTATTTAGACATATTAAATATTCAATTTAGTTCAGACCTATTCAAATTTTAGAAAAAAAACGAACACCAGTGTAGACTTACCTGAATGTAGGTTGTTCTTTTGTCTTCATTGCTTGTTCAATTAACCAACAAAATCTTAGCCATATTTTTTTTCAACTAAGAGATAAAATGCTAATCGTTGGATCATTGATTATTATTGTTATCGTTATTGACATCGTGGGCTTGAAATTGTGAAATTGCTTATTGGAGTATTCAAGGTTCAATAATTTATTCTATCTGTAGATGTTATGAAGATTTCGGTACACTATTCTTGAGAAGTTCTACTGTGCAGTATGCTTAAATCCTGTGCCACATCTGTAATTACCACTTGGACTTTCTGATGAGGGAATTTATCATTTAATGATATCATTGAGAACTGCCTTGAGTAGAGTTTTGTAAACCACATTTCCTTTATAAAATTAAATGTTCTCAATCATTTAAAGAGAATAAAGTGAAAGGATCACACTTGAAATATTGTCTTAGCAACAGTCCAAAACCAGGGAGGATGTCTATTTCATCATGTTGAAAGATTAATATATGTTTTCAGATAGAGGAAAACCACTGTTCCTTAGTGTGAACGTGCACCATTGAGCGTTTAGATTTGCCTTAGGTTCAGGTTGGCTAGTTCTGGCTCATAGATGAGCCAGCCATTGATCCAGACCTTGACAATCTAATCTAGGTTGTGGTAAGGCCATGGCAAACCTACAATGAAATAAGCCTGCATTTGGCTTTGTTTCAGTTTTGACGAGACACCCATGTTCCCAGCTGTATAATTATCCGGTTGTACACTAGTTGGAGCTTTTGAAACGATTATTGTCCCCAAAAAATAAAAACAGCAAAGTTTCAAACCTAACTTGGCTCTTCCCAGTAGTATTACCAGTTACATGTGATTACTACATCGTACTCGACCAGGCTGTCATTTGTTGCAATTTTTTTTTATTAAGTGTTTCTTCCTATCTTTGTTGCAGGATTTGATACCACCGTCATATCTGGATGAACTCTCACTGTTGCAAGATCGAATAACTCCTTTTTCCTCTGAAATTGCTTTCAATACTATAGAACAAGAACTAGGATTACCAGTAGATGAGCTTTTCTCAGAAATTTCACCAGAGCCTGTGGCAGCAGCATCCCTTGGACAGGTCATGATCTGGAATGTAATTTATGGTTATTTAGTTTTTATTCAATTTTCTATTTCATTTTTTGAGTGTTTTAACTTGAAAAATTGAAGCCCTTATTGTCTTTCTGTCTAAATTAGGTTTATCAAGCTAGGCTTCGCCAAAGTGGACAGGTTGTTGCTGTAAAAGTTCAAAGGCCTGGAGTTCAAGCTGCGATTTCCTTAGACATATTAATTTTGCATTTTGTAGCAGGGTTAATCAGGAAAGCTGGAAAGTTAAACACTGATCTTCAGGTAATGTTGCGATATGTGCTTGGATGACTTATGCCCCATATATCTCTTAAGCTGAAAGATGGTATTTTCTTTATTATCATCTTACCGGGTAGTAACTGAAAGACACGATCTTCAATTTGCAGGCAGTTGTTGACGAGTGGGCGTCAAGTCTTTTTCGGGTACTTGTCTATCTCCTTGGGCTTTATGTTATACATGCTACAAAATGATTTAAAGTAAGCTCTCTCAGGTTAAATTAAGTGATTACTTTAACATGTGGAAGAGTAGTTATGAACTTTTGTTATACTTGATGGTTATAACTGAGCATACTCTTCTACCTTCCACTTGTAATATTCTTCTTTCTTCCTTAGTTCGTTAATAATGTCGGTGTTGATGAATTAATGCTTACTTCTCTCTTGCACATCATCTCAGTCATAAGTGACACATCAAAGCCATCTGCACATATCATACTTATGATCACTGAGTAGTATGTTGTCTTTTAGCAGCTTGGTGATTTTAATTGTCTAGGAGTACATCATAAGACTGTACAGAGAAGTTGTTTGAATTGCTTTCAACTTTGTGAGTAGAATCTGATGTACCCTGAAAGCTTGCTTGACAGATTTGAAAGATGAGATCCAATTTTGTTGCCAATCCCCCTAGTTGTGAAATGTATCTGAGTTAAGGAAAAAGGAATTGTCTCCTAATCCTGAATGTAGAATGAGTTGACTCTTAGCTTGAGGCCTTGGGATCTTGACTTAATTACTTGTTTTTTCCTTGTCTCTGAATCCTTTTTCGATAAGCAATGATTTTATTTCCAACAGTGACCATACTAACATATTCAAATTCAAAATTAAAGGAGATGACTATTGGGTTACTATTTAAAAGGTAGAGCATCAGAATTGGTGAGGCTTTCTGTATTTTGCATGCTTTTGAGGTGTTTAAACATTGATGTCCAAGGTCACAACTACTACAACTTGACACAAACACTGGCACACATACACGTGATACAATGAATAACCATGTATTTCTACATATCAAGTGAGTTGGATTTTGATGTGTCTAGTGCCCTGTTGATTTGGCCAGTATTGTTTTTGAAAGCCTGCATTTGATTGAATGACCTTGTTTGAGGAATATGCTTAGAGCTTCATATTGAATACAGGTAATCACATTGAATGCAGGAGCTTGACTATAAGAGGGAAGCAAAAAATGGACTCAAATTCAGGTAAAAGCATGATTTCAAGTAACCCATGGCTTGAATTTTCACAATTGGAAGTGTTTTTTTTTTTTGGGGTATTTGTAACACTTTTATTCCTTTTACAACTTTTTAATGTACAAAATACCTGTTTGTGTTGATCTTTGGATTACTAGAAGAAAGAAGTTCATAATATGTAAAGTATATTTGCAATTGGGTCTTATTTGAAGATTTATTGAACAACTTTACTAACTGGTGACTTGAAACTAATGATTTATCTTTCTGAACTTGTTGAGATTCAAATCCATAATCAATCTTGTAGTTGGATATTATATACGATGGCAAATACATCTTGTTGTTTTCGCTCCTTTTTTCTTCTCTAAATTACACTTGGATCCATTTCATGCAAAATTTATATGGTTATCTCAGATCTTTTCTTTTACTTCATCTTTTACCTTTTTCTTTCTCTTAAAATGTTTTCCAATTATATACTAATTATTGACCAAATATGGGGATGGGGTTTAAAAAAGAAACATTAAAATGTCATCAACCATGCCGAAGTGTTAAAAAGTCATGAACCATGATTGTAGCTTTTTTCCACTTGTAAATGGTTCTATTGACAATGCTTTTACTTCTTAAATTTTCCTTTTTCTGTGGGCATCAGAGTTTCCTGACACACACCATATATTGCCCCCTTAGATAAGAATTTTTCGTTGTAATTTCTGTTTTTTGTTGCTCAAATATAAATTTTCTTTTTTCTATGGGCATCAGAGTTTCCTTACACACACACATATATTACCCCCTTAGATAAGAATTTTTTATTGTAATTTCTGTTTTCTGTTGCTCAAATATGTTAGAATTCTCTATTATGTTTGTTGTGGCCAATTATTTTCTTAAATTCTAAAGTCTTATTTGGGTTGATGATCTAAGTGTTGTCTGATTATTACTTCAACAGACAGCTTTATGGTGGAATACCAGATGTTTTGGTTCCACAAATGTATGTGGAGCAGACAACTCGCAAGGTCCTTCTTATGGAATGGGTTGAGGTATTTGCTATTTAATAATTTTTTTTCTCTACCAAAGTATGGACTTTGAACTGAATCCTGGGAATAAGTGCTTCAAGTGGTAACTTGGCCATAATATTATGTTTGGTGTTTGTTTATGATCATGAGGCAACAGCTTAGTCGGGATTGTCAAACTTTCATCTATAATGAAAGAGAAAGGGCACCAGCTGCTTTGTTAGAAAATTTAGGGAAGGGCCTATTGAAGGGTTATACCCTTGCAAGAAGTTTGTTCTTCTTGAAGATCAAGTCCTTCGCAGCATCTCCACATTGATCATTGTGTTTGAACTATTTTCATGAAAATATAGCGTTAGCATACTCAAATACTCCCGAGTATGAAGGGGGTTATGGAGGTGTAGTTGTGTAGTTGTGTTCTTTTCGTTTGTTTAAGGGAGAGGGCTTTTCCTTAGTATAGTTTTTGCTGGACAAGGTCAAGTTTGTACTTGTAATTTTTTTTTTTTAAAAGTTTTACACACCTAAAGTTTCCTATAAAAAGAAAAAAAGTCAAATACTCCTTTGAGTATGAAGAGGGTCATGGAGGTATAGTTGTATAGTTTTACTGTTTTGGCGTGTTTAAGGGAGAGGGCTTTTCCTTTTGAATAGTTTTTGCTGGAAGTGGTCCAGTTTATAAGTTTTACACACCAACAGTTTCCTATTAAAAAAAAAAAAACTTGAATACTACTTTCTTTACCCACTTCCATAAAAGGATGTGCTGTAGGAATAAGTATTTAATGTTTCAAACTTGCCTCTGAATACTTCTAACATTTAAAAAAGTGGCTAGTTCTTGAAACAGATTTGGTCCGTTGAGTACAATTTGGAGGCATACCAGTCCATTGCGTGCCATTCCACTTTTTCAGATTCCCTCATTTGTCCCTGGCCCAGCTCTTAACACATTTTGAAGTTCTTGGTTAGTTATATCACCAAGTAGAACATAACTACCTCATCCACTACTAAAGAAACTTTTTATTTTTGAATGAATAACTTTGTATACAAGAGGTCTTTATATAGTAAAAGATTAACTCTAATACAGTAAATAAAGGATATAAGAATTAATACAGGATATTCTAAGAAGATTTATATTAATACACAAGGAAATAATCATTAACACCAAATCTAATAATATTCACCAAATCTGAAAAATATTTTCTGCTTAGATTTCTCCTTGACAGTGCTTAAATTGCTCCTTGATTAATGGAGTTGTGATAGGCACCCAAACACTTGGAGAACCCACCCCCAAAAGCTAGCTATTGAGGAGGGAGAGCCTAGCCACTTAAATACCCCACCAAGCAGCCCATACTACTCGATGTGGGACTTTGGCACCAGGTCCCTATCAATATACCCTCCCCGGAAAGCCGACGTCCCGACGGCTTCACTCGGCGGCACTTTACTCGGTGACACTTCATTCGGCCCACTGCCGGTCAGAACCCTCCACCAGTCAGAACCCTCCGCCGGTAGCCCTTTCCCGAACGTCGACCTTTGGCTCTGATACCAAATGATAGGCACCCAAACACTTGGAGAACCCACCCCCAAAAGCTAGCTATTGAGGAGGGAGAGTCAAGCCACTTAAATACCCCACCAAGCAGCCCATACTACTCGATGTGGGACCTTGGCACCAGGTCCCTATCAAGTTGATTTCTAGGATTAATTTGAATTTATTAGAATTTATTTTCTTTCCTTTTCTTTGGATATTGTAAAGTGTATAAATACCTATGTAATGTTGTTCAAATATATACAAGAAACACTTTCATATTTCTCTTCTTACATGGTATCAGAGCCATAGTGACCTAACGGTCCAGGTTCGAATTCCCTCCGTGTCATTTAATTAAAAAAATAAAAAAGTTATTATTTGGCCCACTTATAAGACCCGTTGAGGCATGTGAGGCTCGATCCGGTCCACGTTGCAAGTACACGCGAGGCACTTGTACGTGAGGGGGCGTATTAAAGGTTTAAATATTCAAGTTAAGTCTACACCTATAAGCTTAAGCTTTTAGGAAAGTGGTAAACTTAATAATATTATTTACCAAATTTAAAAAATATTTCAACACTCCCCCTCAAGTTGGCTCATAGATACAAAACATTCCCAGCTTGTCGACCAGAAAATCAAATTGTGGTGATTGAAGACTCTTTGTAAGGATGTTAGCCACTTGCTATGTAGTAGGAACAAATGAAATGCATAGAACTCCTTTATCAAGCTTCTCTTTGATAAAATGACGATCAATTTTAATATGCTTTGTTCTATTATGCTAAACTGGATTATGAAAAATACTGATAGCAGCTTTTTTATCTGAGTACAATTTCATAGGTTGATTCTATGGAATCTTCAATTCACCTAGAAGCCTATTTATTCAAAGAAGTTCACATGTGCCTTGTGCGATAGCTCGAAATTTGTTTTTTACTTCTCTAAGTTGCTAAATTTCCTCCTACAAATTTGCAATATCCAGATGTAGACCTCCTATCATCAACACACCCTGCCCAATTAGCATAAGTGAAAGCTTCAACAAATACATTTTTATTCTTTCGGAACAATAATCCTTTGTTTAGAGTACGTTTTAAGCACCTTGGAATCCAATAAACTGTCTTCAAATGTCCTTCATGAGGAGAGTGCATAAACTTACTTACCACACTTACTGGAAAGGCAATATCAGGCCGAGTATGAGATAAATAGATCAATTTTTCTACTAATCGTTGGTATTGATCTTTATCTACCAAGTCACCTAAGTTTGATTTTACTTTAAAATTCGGATCCATAGGTGTTTCAGCCGGTTTACAACCCAACATACTAGTCTCACTTAGTAAGTCTAAGATGTACTTCCTCTGAGAGACTACGATTCCCTGTTTGGTCCTAACAACCTCCATTCCAAAAAAATACCTCAACGTACCCAGATCTTTGATTTCAAATTCTTTTGCTAAAAAAACTTTCAATTCTTCTTGTTCAATAAGATCATTACTTGTGAGGATAATATCATCCACATACATGATGAGAATCAAAACTTGCCCTTTAATGGTGTGTTTGTAAAACATAGTGTGATCTGTTTGACTTTAAGAGTACCTATAGCTTTTAATAACTTTATTAAATCTATCAAATCATGCCCTCGGTGATTGTTTGAGCTTATATAACGATCTCTTGAGTTTGGACACCTTGTGTCAACCCTATATGAGTTCTCAAATCCTGGTGGTAGGTTCATATAAACTTCCTCATCAAACTCTCCGTTGATAAAAGTATTTTTTACATCAAGTTGTTGTAGAGGCCAGTCAAGAATTGCAGTAAGAGATAACAATATCCTCATAGTATTTATTTTTGCAACCGGAGCAAAAGTCTTTTGATAATTAATTCCATAAATCTGTGTATATCCTTTTGTCACCAAATTTGTTTTGTACCTCTCAATCGACCCATCAACTTTGAATTTTATTGTGAACATCCATTTACACCCAATTAGAGTTTTCCCACTTGGTAAATGGACTAGTTGCCAAGTTTTATTTTTTTCAAAGCTCTCATCTCATCAAGAATTGCCTCTTTCCACTGTGGAATATTAAGAGCTTCCTGTATAGACTTAGGAATTTCTATTTTTGACAAGTTAGAAACAAAAGCTTTCAAGGATGGTGGTAATCTATGATATGACACAAAATTAGCAATCGGATGAGACGTACATGATCTAGTACCTTTCCTAAGAGTAATAGGAATATCTAAATCAGAAAATTTACTAGATTCAGGATGTAGCGAAGTATCTAGATTATTGGGATTACCTGATGACTCATGATGTTGTATAATCGGAGTTGAATCTTGGCAAGCTAGTGGTCGGTCCATACTCTGATGGTTCTTCCTCCTTGTATAGACATGAAGCTCAATTGACTTTTCTTTAAACAAGTTTCCTTTCTCTATATCAGATGGTGGGATAGATAGAGGTAAAGTTGAAGGTTGAGTGGGAAGTGGGAGGTGATTGAATGTTAGAAGTGTCCCAAAACTAATCTTCCACTCCATATCTCTTCCCCTGAAGAGAAGTTTTGGGGAAAGAAAGGATGATCTTCAAAGAAAGTAACATCCATACTAACATTGAACCGATTAGTGAGAGGATCAAAACATTTGTAGCCTTTTTGCTGTGGTGAATAACGAAGAAAGACACATTTTGTGACACGGAGATCAAGTTTGTTGTGCTGATGTTTATGGATGTGAACAAAGATCACACAACCAAAGACTGTAATAGGCAAATGACTTAAGAATCTAGCATGTGGATAAGTGGCTAAGAGTAGATCAAGGGGGGTTTTAAACTAATAAATACGAGAAGGCATCAGATTAATCGAATAAGATGCGGTGAGAATAGCCTCCCCATAAAAGTGTTTAGGAACATTAGTAGTAAACATAAGGGCTTGGGCAACATCTAATAGGTGTCGATTTTTTCGCTGAGCCATCCCGTTTTGTTGAGGAGTATGAACACAAGAGTTTGGTACAAAATCCCTTTTTCTAGCAAGTAGGTGCCTAGAATGGAATTGTAAAATTCTTTCCCATTATTAGTGCGGAGAATTTTTATTTTGGTTTGAAATTGGGTTTCAATCATAGTATAAAATTGCTGAAAAACTACTATAGCTTCGGATTTTTATTTCAAGAGATATACCCAACAGACTCTAGTATGATTATCAATGAAGGTAATAAATTATCTAGTTCCTATAAGACTTTTTTCTTGAGATGGTCCCCAAATGTCACTATGTATAAGGTTGAAAGGTTGAGATGGCATGTAAGGTTGAGAAGGAAATGAGGTGCGATGATGTTTAGCAAGTTAGCATATCTCACATTTAAAATCAGAAACAATTTTATTGCTAAAGAGAGAAGGAAACAATTTTGGCAAATACAAGAAATTAGGATGACCATGTTTATAATGCCATAACATTATTTCATCTATAACAGAAAAAGAAAATAAACTGTCTGAAATCTAAGATTGTCTAACCAAGGATGTTGCACCTTCAAAGTAATAAAGCTGATTAACCTTACTAACATTGCCAATCATCTTCCCCGAGTACATATCCTAGAAGTCACAATGAGAAAGAAAAATTTAGCAACACAATTGGAATCCTTAGTGAGTTTGCTAATGGAGAGAAGATTACAAGATAAAT
>JANLJB010030067.1:1372-19966 GCA_026212285.1 Bursera cuneata | reverse complement strand
AAAAAAAAAATTGTTTTATTATATTTTTATTTTTTAATTTTCATAATTAGTTACATAAACTTATATTATTTAATTTGTCTTTTCAAATTTTATTTTTATTGTAATAATAAGGCTGTGCCCAACTCCCAAGCGGCTAAGCTGCCACCACGTTGTGGCGGTTGAATCTTTGTTCACCCGCCCACAGATTTCGTCAGACTATTCCCCTCCAATTATTAACCGGATCTTCCGGTCACCACCTCTTTTATTTAGCATAATTTTAATGGCGTCTCCCGTTAACCCCAAAGGTTTGAGAAAACTTTACAATAACCTCCCATTTCCTTTGCAAATCAACAGAAAAAGATCAAAAATTAAGGCTTAAACAGCCACGTTCGCCAATGAAATTACATCATAATTTTAAAGATTATATTATTATAACTATTTTTCTTTTATTAAATTCTTGACACTAATTCCTACTCTTTCATATACTACAATTGAATGGTTCTAAAAGTTGATGAATTAATATCAAAAAGAGTAAAACCACATCTTTAATCAAATCTATACAATTAAGGTAGCACAAATTTGTTTAGTGAAAAAAATTAAAAATTACAATATTTTTTTAATAAATTAAGTAGTAATCACCAATCTAATAATTTTCTGTCATGACAGATTGTATAAATTAGATTATAAAAGTTGATTGTACAGATAGAATTATTCTCTTAGAAATAACTGTTTTTCAATGATAATTCTCCATCCACAACTAATTCTTACAACCCAACTTATATAATTTGATGTAGTAGAAAGTTATTAAAAATTTTTATTTTTACCTAATCAATGAATTTGTGTCTCTCAAGTTATATATATTGGATAGTAAAAGTTGATTTTAGATATAATGTTACTCATCTTTTAATCTTTTAATTATCATTAGATTAGAATAGACGAAGGATCATAAATTTGTAATTAATTAATCGGCATGATAACCATTTTTTTAAATCTTTGGGTTTATTTGATAAGTAAGAGATATCAGAGGAGGAAATGTAATTTTTCATATTATTCACTCTGTCTAGGCACCTACCTCCCTACTCCTAACCCATTATCCCCTTTGTCTAACCAAAAGAAATAAAGAAAAAATTAAAACAAAAAATAGAAATTAAACAAAAAAAAAAAAAAAGCCAGGTACGTGTCACCGGATACCTGAAATGTCTGTCACCCGAACTGACAGTTATTTTGGAATGTAAGTTGGAGAGGAGGAAGGAGGAACAAGTTTAAAAGGTTTGTGTAGTTTTGTTCTCAAGCTTGTTTGCTTGGCTTGGTTTGGTTTGGTTTGGTTGTTATCCTTTCGTTTCTCTCTTTACGAAAGAGAAGGAAAGAGAGGAGGAAATCAATTCAAACAAAATCATAATCAAATCCAAATCAAAATCAAAATCAAAACAAAAAAAATTAGAGCAATCGGATTTCATTTCTTCAGGTTTTCAACCGATAAAGCATTGATGGTTGATTCACAGAAGCGCACCTCCCTCATGGATAGCCTCTTGGGTCTCCTCAGAATCCGCGTCAAACGCGGCGTTAATCTCGCCGTTCGTGACGTTCGTAGCAGCGATCCTTACGTTGTCGTCAAGATGGGCAAACAGGTTCCTCCTCTTTTCGTTCATTTCTCAACATTTTCGATTTCTGTTTTCAGAATTCAAAACTATCCAAACACTATTTTTTTAATAACTGTTTTCAGAAAATTGTTTCGAAAACAGAGAATTGTAATTAAATTCTGTACGGAATGGACTTGTGTTTTTTTTTCCTTGTAGAATTTTTAGAAATGTAGCAGAATGATGTAAACATTTGAATTTGAATGCAGAAACTGAAGACTCGTGTGATAAAGAAGGATGTGAACCCAGTATGGAATGAAGATTTAACTCTATCGATTACAGATCCTAATGTTCCAATCAAGCTGGTAGGCGCCCCCCCACCCCCCCCTTTTTTTTCTTTTTTAATTTAAGCTTCGGAAACTTCATATATTCAATATATCCTGTAAATCTATTCCATTGTTATTGTTATTGAGGAACTTGTTTTTGTATGCTTTAAATTACTAGTTTACAATTTCAAAAACAACCCATTTAAGGATTTTTTTTTTGGGTAATCTTCTAGACCCTTTAGAGTTGGTTGTTCTGTATCTTTGGTTTGTGACTCCTGGGCTCTGATTTTTTTTTTTTGTGACTCCTGGGCTCTGATTTTTTTTTTAACTTTGAATGATTTGCTAGCCACAATCGAGTAATGCCTCTTTCGTTCTCAGATTTGTATATGAAAAACTTTATATACAATGCAATCCATCCATCTTCACTTTTATACATACGATCGAACCTTTTTCTACCTTCTTCACTTGTTGTTCAAGTTTCTTGGATTGGCATAAAGTTAATCAATTGCCGTCGTTTGTGCTTGTGCTCGATTTCAGACTGTGTATGACCATGACACTTTTAGCAAAGATGACAAAATGGGAAATGCAGAGTTCGACATTAAATCATACATAGAAGTATTAAAGATGAAATTGACAGGCCTACCAAATGGCACCATAATCTCAAGAGTGGTACCAAGCAGGCACAATTGTCTGTCCGAAGAGAGCTGCATTTTTTGGAATGAAGGCAAGGTTGTCCAAGACCTCTGTCTCAGGTTGAAAAATGTTGAATGTGGTGAAGTTGAAATTCAACTACAATGGATCGACCTTCCCGGTTCCAAGGGTTTGGGAAGTTGGTGAATGCTCCCTTACGTGCTTATGGCTGCTTCCACCATGCATATACAAGGTCTTTCGAGTTGCTGAGTTAGGGTATCTGTATTGGTTTTGTTACTGATATGTATTACAAAATGACATTGATATGTATTAGCATCTCTGTCTATCGGTATCAGGTTTGTACTCATCTTATAGGATTCAGTGATCTTTGCTTCTTCCTATTATTATGAATATGCTGAGTGAATTGTGTCATTTCTTTTGAAAAACATATTTAATTATGCTGAGTTTCTGATGTAATTATCTGTTTATCCTATGAAGCTCCAGAGGAGCATCTGGGCCAAAATTCTGTTATGGTAACTTTGTGTGTGGACTGATTTCCTCTGCAATTTTATAAGAGCATCATATCATATGGGTTGTACTTTTTTTTGTTGATCCAATACAGGAGCTTTATTTTATTTATTAATTTTTATATTTTAGATATTAAAACATGTGAAAATTGGTAATTGATATTTTTACACGTTTGTCCTTACCAATTTAAGTGTATGATTTATTTTTGTATTTTTGATATACTACAAAGGCTTAAAACCAATCATTTGTCAGAATTGAAAAGATCCCAAGCCTTTAAATAAAATAATCTATTTAATGATAGTTTTCATCATTTTCATTTTTTTTTCAATTTACCCCAACCCCCAACCTATGGATGAACCTGAGCTGCAACAAATACCAATCCATTCAGCCATACATAATTGCATTTATAATATGAAAGTTAAAATGTTTTAGATAGCCTACCTTGCTTGAATTCTCAGTCCAACAGGTCTGAATGGTCTAAACCACCTTTCTCTACTGCAATTTTTTCTCCTAAAATGATACAAAGTAGTTGTTGAATTACAGTTTTACTATATTAATAAAGCCTTGAAGCTTAACCATACAAGTCTATAATACGTAATTTAATATATCATATGCTAGACAGGTGGACTACTATTACTAAGGATGAAGAACAAGATGAATTTACCACTAAGAAGACGTTCTTAAAAAAAAACAAGCAATATAAAGGTCACTTTTTACTTCCCTTCTTTTCCCTTTATTTTATATCTTCTAATTCCTTCGCGGATTCGCGAAATAACAAAACTCAAGGAGATGTATTAAAAAATAAACAGAAATTTAAAAATTTTGACTCTCTTGCCAAAACAGTTAGGTCATTGGCTTGTTGATACTGACTTGTCAGTCAGTTAGTCTATAACAGGTCAATGAACCATTAACTTTGGCTAGTCTGTTGCCCCATAACGGACAAACTGATCGATGGTTCAACATCAACAGGCCCACAAGCCATCTGTTTTAATTAGATAAATCAAATTTTTTAATTTTTTGATTATTTTTTAATTCAACCTCTTAAATTCAATTATTTTACACAATTTTCATCCTTTAATTCCTTTCTTCTCTCACCAGAACATACTCTGCTTTTCTTTTTTGTTTATACTTTCGTTTTCTTTTTTAAAAAAAAAAGAGAACAAAAAAACTTATGGTCATTCAAGCCCAAAGGCTTAGTTTGGCTCTCACAATTTTGACCTCACAGATATAATATGTTTATGAGTAGGAAATTAATAAATGAGTGATGTTATTTGCCCACCCTTGGTTTAAAGGAGCTCCACTTTTAACGAAATTTTCAAGTTATAAATTTATTCTTGAGATAAATTACCTAAATATCAAAGATTACAATATCAAACTTTATATTTAATTTGTTTCCTATAAACTCTTTTTACATCCCATTTATGGTTTGTTTGATTTGAGTTTCGGAATCGGAATCGGAATCGGAATGGTTATTCATTCCTTCTGTTTGGTTCAGTACAGAATCAGAATCTGGTTTCTTTTGAACTTGTTTGTATTATAAAGGTCCAAAATTGGAATCAATATTAATTTTTCAAATTACTCTTCTGTAAAAATATATAAAATAAATAATATAAAAAGCAATATAATTATTATCATAAAATATGAATTTCCATCTTTCTTTTATTTTTTTTTTTTACCTTTTTAAAAAATATTATAATATTTTAATTTATTAACATTTTTTAAAGTATTATAAAATTTTTTAATTTATTAACCTTTTTTAAATATTACAAACTTTTTTTTATTTTATTAACCTTTTTAAATATTATAACATTTTTTAATTTATTGAATTTTTTAAAATATTATAACTTTTTTAAGTTATTTACATTTTTTACAAATATTATAACTTTTTTTAAATTTATTTACCTTTTTTAAAATATTATAATATTTTTTAATTAATTTACTTTTTTTAAAATTGCATAACTTTTTTTCTTCAAATATAAAAAAGTGATAAGCCTACTTTTATTTTGATTCAAGTAAGAAATTAAATCTGATTAATGAGGGTGGAAGGGAATGGCTAATTCTTTTTCCTAAAGTAATGAGATTTCCATTCCCAAGCTTTTTTTTTTCAACCAAACAACAAGAATGGGAATATCTCATTCGCATTCTGATTCCTATGTGTTTTTTTACCGAACTAAACACTCCCTTACATAAATCCTAGTTTAAAGATTTTTTTGTAAAAAGAAAAATATGATTTTCAAAGGAGAAACTATACAAAGGAATACATCAAATTACAAATAACATGAAACCGTAATTGATTTTTAATGGATTTATTTATTTATTTTTAAATGGGATATAATAAGACAGGAGTCCTTTAAATTAAGGGCGGGGGACAAATTGCACCACTCTTAATAAATTTATATATATTTTTAGAGAATTCTTCAGACTCAAAATTAGGACAACATATTCAGACATTAGACATAAGATAGAAAGCTAAAATATTAATTTAAATAAAACTATCTTACCATTAGTGCTCAATCAGAAAAAAAAAAAACTACAAAATTTAATTTTATAATCAAAATTTTATATATATATTTTTTGAAATTCAATTGCAATAAACAAACAAACCCTTTATTTGTACCAGCAGCATTACGTGATGAAAGTTTATCAACACTGTGTTTGTTCTTAGAATTTAACAAAAAGCCCACATTTGAGCCCATCTAGTGAGGACAGGCTAGGCCTGGAAAATGCAATTATGTATTCAGGGGATTTAAGCCCAACTTGACCTTGTTAAAAAATGAGTTCTGTATTAAAATTATGTAATTTCCATTTTTTTTTCATAATTTTTATTGAATTAGATAAAATTGATGCAAACTCAGTATTTTATTGATTTTTCCAGATTGGTACATGGATGTAGTGCTTTTCTTTTGTAGAATATTTTAATGAAAAAAGAGGATTAACAAGGCCTAACTTGGGACAACTACTATATCATTTAGACATGACTATTTGTAAAAGGTAATGCTAGTGGGTCTTTTGATAATCGTTACATTAGTATTATTTATTCTCCCCCTTTTCTAATCTCAATCCATTGATTACCAAGGATCATATCTCATTATAGACTTCTCAAATTATACGGAATGTTAGTAATACTTTAAAAAACAAAATTCATGGCAAGCTAATCATTGAAATAGAAGACAAGTTGTTTATTTTGATAAAGCTTCTCCGGATGCTCAGGCAAAGGCTTTTATAAATCATAGTGGGTGGAAAGATAATTCACTCACTAGTTTGAAACAAGATTTTGGTTTACAATTTCAACCTTCTTTCTTCTCCTTTGAGTACCATTCGGAAAGAGAATCCATTACTTCTTCTTATTTTGATCCTATATTTGTGAATAAAACAAACCATCTTTGTATAGATGGTTTAATTTCTTACGCTCTTTCATAACTATTAATCAGCTAAAATCTAATAGTTGTGAAAGACAAGGTAAAAGGTAATTATCATTATGTCAACTCAGTAATTTTTAATCATTAGATTATAGTGAATTAATGGTTACGAGAAAAAGTGTAAGAAATTAAGTAAAAAAAATTAAATTACAGTAGTCTTAACCCTTACATAAATCTGTTTGTTCATAATAGATTGAGAAGTGTATTGTTTTCTGAAATTAAGAAATTAATTAGTTTTATATGTAGTGTTAATGTGTGTACTAAAGACATATGTTAAGACCTTATAATTTGTATATTTTCATTATAATAATCATTCATCATCCACTGTATTTTTTATTACAAAACTCATTCAATATTATAAAATAATTAATTTAACACAAAATTTAAGATAGTTTAATGATTATTATAGTGAAAATATACAAATTTTAATGTCTTAACATATACACTAAGAACACACATAAAACCTACCCTAATTTCATAAGTATTGGTTTTGGTTATGAATAGAGTTCTTCGATAAGGATCCCATGCGCGTCTTGGATAAATGGGATATACAAAAACACTTGGGAAATTGAATTGGTGGCAACCCAAATGCTAATAAATGATTAAGGATAAACTTTCCCTAATTTGAGGGACATTAAAATAAATAATATTTCCCAAAACCACTTCACAACACGTGTGAACACTTTGATACTATTTCCCATACCATAAACTTTGAGCTATTAATTTAAATTATCTCTTTCTAATTCCTAAGCAAAAGTCAATTGTGGTGGATGTTTTGAAGTTCTATGTGAAAATCCAATCCAAGCCAAAAGTATCCCATTCTCCAACAAAGCAAACAACACCACTTTTATCCTCCTTTTGCTTAAATTGAAGCAACTTTAATTTATGTAAATTTTTGTACCTTAATCTGCTTTCCATTCAATTAATTTTTTAATCTCCAAAGCATTGGAGCCCATTCAAGTCCCTATTCCATTAATGAGATTGCTTCTCTATGTCTGTCTAATTGGCTGCCAAAAGGTCTAGCAATCATATATATGCCTAACTCTAAATCTTTTGATATAATTTTACTGGGGTAATCTTTTACCACCCTCAAAGTTTCATATGAGATGATAAATATTCCTAGGTGGGCTATTGCACCCAAAAATATGTTCTAAACACCCATTTTCTCTTAACATCTATCCTTAAATATTAAAAATCCAGTAATTTCGCTTCACACTCATCTATATTCCAATAGCAACTTTAATTTCTAACTCTACCATATCGTTTTATACTTTTCTTTTCTACTTAAACCTCCATCATTACATATTGTGCAATTAATTCTTTTCATCGTTACTTATTGTGTGATCTATTATTTATTGTTTGTTTTATGAATCAATTCTAATTTACGATGTACAAGAGAAAGAGCAAGAGAAAATAGGTAAAAGTATCATAAATCATTAGAATCACTTCTCATACAAATATGATTAAGTTATTCCTTATCCAACTCCACATTTTTAATGAAGGCCATTCTATTTTGATTTAAGAATATCACATATGATTTAGTTCACAAATTCAAATTATTATGCCTTTTTTGATCATTTCGATTAAGGCTAAAATAATAATAATAATAAAATTCATTAATTAACAGGTCAAATAGACTCACACATATTACTATCAATTTTACTGTTATTGTATACTGACATTTTTATTTTATCTTTGCGTGCTTTTAAAAAGTGAAATTCAAGGGTAAAACAAAAAATGATGATTTTTTTTTTTTCAATCTGTTGATTTTTGAAAGGAAAGTGTCTTTAATAAATCTGGAGGCGTTTTGTTTAGAATAATGCTATGAGTACAGCGTTTGTATCCCAAATTTAGAGGGTTGTCATATTTGTGTACATATTGAACTTTGGTTTTGACGATCCATTTGGAGTTACTTATGGGGATAAATTCTAATAAAACAAGGAAAACTTTTTTGTTTTAATTTTTAATAATTACCTATTTTCTAATAATGGGTTATTTTTGAAGTTATAGATACAAGTTTAATTATGATTAAAACAATCCAGAAGGTATGGCGATTCAAGTCTCATATTAAAAAAATAAAAAAGCAATCATAATAAAGTAGAGAACCGTTTGTTAGATAGTGTTATCGAATATGTAACATTAAATTATTAATCAAACTGTAGAATCATATATTTGGCTAGTTAAAGTAGGAGCTTAGTCAAGGTTAATTAAATTCATTGCCATGCCAAAATCAAGAGTTAAAAAAATAGAAAAAGAAAGAAGATATGGCAAGGCATGATCACTTTGTTGACCACTGCAGTTCCCAAGCTCATCTTTAAACCATAATTAGAAGAAAAATAATCATGCATTTTCGCTACCTTTTTCATGCTACTAATTTCGATTTCAATTTTCAAAACGACAAATTATAGTAAGCTGTTAAATATTTAATAAACGTAAAGTGGGATTCCGAACACATAACTTTAGGTCGATTTTATCCTAATCGTATTAAAAAATTAATTATTTGATCTAATAACTTGAACCAACAGTTAAAGGTTAGCTATATATTGATTTTGAGCTTTAACAAAAGCAATATTTCTACCTTTTCCATCTTGTGTTTTTATTCAAACCCACAACTCAGTTTGGAATCTATATTAATGACGATTAGAAATACTTGTGCTCTGAATATATCTCGTTGACCTCATTCATTATAAGTTTGTTTTGTTTAAGAAATTGAAAATATCTTACTCTTATCAAAAAGTTTTACGTTATATTTATTGCACAATGTTATCATGTTAACATAATTTATTTATATAATTATGGAGCAATACGTGGATTTAAAAAATAACTTAACGTTACATAATACATTTATATAATTGCGAAACGATACGTGCATTCGTTTATTGATAACTTAACATTTTTAAAATATGATCGATTATTTTTTTCATTCTTTCTCAAGTTTTTAAGTTACTGAGAATGTTGAATTACAATTGTATAATCATATAGAAATATTACATTGACATGACGATATATACACAGATGTATCCTAGACTTTGTTGTTGAATGAAAGTCGGATCCGATGCTGTTTTCTTTACCAATTCAAGAGAGATTTTAGTGTCGAAAAAGAATCTTTACGTGTAGCTGTGCTCTTAATATATCGCAGGAATTCATAATTAATTTTTGTTAGTCCAAAGTTTTAGTGGACAAACAAGAGATAAATAGGACAAAATAAAGTAAGAAAGTGCATGGCCATGCGTGCAATTATATAAATTAATTAAGCACAGTATTTGGAAGTTATTGAAGTTCAAAGAAACCTGTGAGAGATTGAGACACTAATCTAATTAATCTAATCTCTGTTCCCCATTTCTTGCATTCATTCATTCTTCCATATCATTATTAACTTCAACGCATGCTTATTTACTTTTATCACTTCTAGGATTCCAACATGCACTCAGGAGTTCCTCTCACTCTTAATTTTTGTATCATTATTTAATTAAATAAATAGACATATAATATAAAATAAACAATTAAGAGTTATCTATTAAATCATATATAAGAATCTAAAATAACAATTGGTGATAAGCTAGTCTGTTTCTGCCCCAATCTATTAAGTCGATTGGTCGCCAGTCGTATGTATAATTTTGTAACTTTTGTATATGTATTAATTAGGTTGCAAACTTCACATACTCTTATCATAAGATTAACTAGATTGACTTGTTATATGTTAATTGTTATACGTTAAAGTTTCCTACAACAAGTCAATTATTATATGCGTGTAGCAAGTTTACTTTGGTTGTAACTTTAAAGTTCAAGTTTGAAAATTATATTTGTCAAATTAAATTTTTTTGTTATACTCATTAAAAGTTTGAGGTTAAGTATCATTGTAACATCCCACATTGTTTAGAAATAATATATTTAGATAAATTAAATACACTGAGAGTTTTTTAAGCTGTTGGAGGCCTTTTAGATTGTAAAGACCGAGAGTAAAATCATGACAAACTGTGTGTCCAAAACAGACAGTTTTTGACAGTCGATTAGGTCCCATTGTTACAATCGTGACATGTATCTTACTTATAAATATGCCTTGAACTTAGAGTATCTTAACATGTTTGAGGCTCGTCAAGGCGTTTTTCTCAACCATACTACTACCTACTTATGAACGTTATGGGGTGGTTTGAATCCACTTGGATCTCAAAGAATATTTGATTCTTTTTTTAATTTGTTATAATAACTTATTGATTAAGGCTTAAGGCTTGGTGTTTGAGGCTTAAACTACTAAGTTCGAAACTTAAAATTTGAAGCTTAAGCATGGCCCTTTGAAACTTAAATGCCTAATTCACATAGCATGAATTGGTATTTCGACCTCCACATGCTTATGTAATCAATTTAAATCCATAAAGTGGTATATATAAGACTTTTGTTATCGATTCATAAAGATAGTATTTACTTAAACTCACTTTAGTATCAAGGCTTTTAGTTTGATGCTTAATTAGGGTTTGAAGCTTAAAATCTGCAATTTGATGCTTGAAAGCTCAGCCCATCAATAGCTAGGATTGGTTCCGGACCTTATTGGGTGTAGATGTTCTCTTGGCTTTGGTTGGACCCACCACTAGACTAGATTTTCAAATATGACACCCATAATACATTTTAATTTTGATTAGGGATGATAATTGAATAAGAGTAGGTTTCATAGTTTGAAAATGGGAAAACCCAAAAAAAAACCCAAGGATTCCAAGATGAATAAATCAAATTTTGATCTCAATTAACGAAACACAATTACATTTGGTTGAAGGCCTTGGAATTGCCAAGTAAGATATGGTTGGCAATGGCAATCCAGGGTCCACGTGAAGGCATCAACATTCTTCTTATACACTTGTCCTCTACCACTCCAATTTTAGTGCCCCATATACAAGCGCGTGGGGGCATTCACTTCTCCCGAAAATGATATAATAATTAATTGAATTTCACCAATAAATAGGAAATGAAATTCAATATGAGAGAATATTATTTATCCTTTTCTTCATCAAATCTTATTAGTATAATACTCATACATGCACACAAGCCATGGGCATGAGTTAAAAGGCGAATCAAGGATAGGATCAAGAAAGAGAAAAAAAATTGGATGAGAGAGAAGAGAAGAGAAGAGAAGAGAAAAGAAAAGAAAAGAAAGGAAAAGAAAAGGAAGGGCAAGAACAACACAACAGGCTCTTTACAAGGCTTGAAAGGCTCTACAAAACAAGTACTTGGAGACACACCCACCGCCAACCAACCAAAATGCTTTTTCTACTATACCCTTTACCACCACCATTAGTCTTCCATTGAAGATAGAGCCCCGTAGCAACTTACCAAGTAGTTTTTATTATCAAATACCAACACTCTCTCAAATCCAAACACTACTGAAAACAAAAAGGAAAAAACAAAGCAAAATAAAAAAGCAAAAATCTCTGCTTTGGGGACTGCAAGTGCAAGCTTGCTCTCACAGCTATCAAAGCTGTATAGTGCAAAAAAAAAAAATTCCTCTGTTCTCTGCTTATTACCCACTACTCCAAAACCCCAAAAACACATGCTCTTCAGTTTCCTTTGTCCTCCTCATCATCACCACCACCACAAAAACCAACACCAAAACTTTCTTCTTCTTCTTAAGCTTTTGATTAATCTTCAAGTTCTCTCTTTGCTCCTCCAGATTTAGAGATTATATATATTCTTTTTGCTGAGTTTTGTAATTCAAGTAGCAAGCAAAGATGATCACAGCATTAGATTTCTACCATGTCATGACTGCAATGGTACCACTTTACGTGGCCATGATCTTAGCTTATGGCTCTGTGAAATGGTGGAAGATCTTCACTCCTGACCAGTGTTCAGGCATCAACCGTTTTGTTGCTCTCTTTGCAGTTCCTCTCCTTTCTTTCCACTTCATCTCAACCAATGACCCCTACACCATGAACTTTCGTTTCATTGCTGCAGACACGCTACAGAAGATCATAGTTCTCGTTGTACTAGCACTTTGGACGAAGCTGAGCAGAAGGGGTTGTTTGGAATGGACCATCACTCTCTTCTCACTGTCCACTTTACCAAACACTCTCGTAATGGGAATTCCCTTGCTCAAAGGAATGTATGGCGATTATTCTGGAAGCTTGATGGTGCAAATAGTTGTCCTTCAATGCATTATCTGGTATACTTTGATGCTGTTCATGTTTGAATATAGGGGTGCCAAAATGCTCATCTCTGAGCAATTCCCAGACACTGCCGGCTCCATCGTGTCAATACATGTTGACTCTGATGTCATGTCGCTCGATGGAAGGCAACCACTTGAAACAGAAGCTGAGATCAAAGAAGATGGGAAGCTCCATGTTACTGTAAGAAAATCTAATGCTTCAAGATCAGATATTTTCTCGAGAAGGTCTCAAGGCCTATCATCAACAACTCCACGCCCATCAAACTTGACCAATGCTGAGATATACTCTTTGCAATCCTCAAGAAACCCTACACCAAGGGGCTCAAGCTTCAACCACACTGATTTCTACTCTATGATGGCTGGTGGACGCAATTCAAACTTCGGTTCCGCGGATGTCTATGGCCTCTCGGCTTCCCGTGGTCCGACACCGAGGCCGTCTAATTATGAGGAGGATGGTGCAGTCACTACAAAGTCAAGGTTCCATTACCACGCGCCTGGTGGTGCAGCCCATTATCCGGCACCTAACCCGGGCATGTTTTCACCGACTGGGTCCAAAGCAGCTGTTGCAGCCAATGCTAGTGCGAAGAAGCCTAATGGTCAGGCTCAGCAGAAAGCTGAAGATGGTTCTAGGGATCTTCACATGTTCGTTTGGAGTTCAAGTGCTTCTCCTGTATCTGATGTGTTCGGTAGCCATGAGTATGGAACTAATGATCCAAAAGAAGTTAGATTGGCTGTGTCTCCAGGAAAAGGTAGATATATTAAAATAGTTTATCATTTCAGTTTGCTTTGTTTTAGTTAGTTTTTCCCAGTTTTAGCTAGTTTATGCTTGTAAAGTTCTAAATTTTTGCGAGTTAATTTTCGAATGGTGGTGTTGGGTTGCTTTGTTTTGTAGCAGTGGAGGGGAATAGAGAGAATCCTGAAGCAGAGTACATGGAGAGAGATGATTTCAGCTTTGGAAATAGAGGATTAGAGAGAGAGATGAACAACCATGAAGGAGATAAAGTTGGAGATGGAAAACCTAAACCTATGCCACCAACAAGTGTCATGACTAGGCTTATTCTGATCATGGTTTGGAGGAAACTTATCAGAAACCCCAACACATACTCTAGCTTAATAGGCCTTACATGGTCACTAGTTTCATTCAGGTACTACACTTACACGCTTCGATTTGGCTGTCACTTTCTGCTCAGATTAAACCCACGAAAAAAAAAAAAAAAATCTTTCAATCTGTTTTTATATCTTGATAACTTCTTGTTGGTTGTTTCTTATTGTAGGTGGCATCTAGAAATGCCTGCCATTATAGCAAAGTCTATTTCCATACTGTCAGATGCAGGCCTCGGCATGGCCATGTTCAGTCTTGGTCAGTAAAAATACATACATACACATAAAATCTCTGCACCAAAGAAATTCTCTGTTACCTTTTTCCTCTAGTAAATAAATCATTTGCGATTCTCTGTTACTTTTTCATAATTAAATGTTATAGCAAAGCAATCAAATCTTGAAAAGCAAAGTAAGGAAAACAGTATGGTCATGATAATGTGTTGGGGTTTCTTTATCTTTAACTCTTATAAATCTTCACTTTTTTGCCAAGTTTGTGTTGGGGTTTGATATAATGGGTTGTGATGGGTAGTAGTGGTGGTGATGATGATGATGATGGAAGTCCTTTTAAAAAATAAATAAATAAAAGGAATAATTTTTTTTTTTCCCTGACAAGCGACATTAGAGATGTAGTGTGGTGGTGATGGGCATGCTTTTGATGTGATGACAGGTCTGTTCATGGCTTTGCAACCAAGGATCATAGCATGTGGAAATTCCGTTGCAGCTTTTGCCATGGCTGTGAGATTCCTTACAGGTCCAGCTGTCATGGCAGCTGCTTCCATTGCTGTTGGCGTGAGAGGAACGCTCTTACACGTTGCCATTGTACAGGTCACTTACTAAAATCTCTTCTTCAATGATCTCTTTCCTTTCCCCTTCTCTATCTCTCTCTTCTGCTTCCTTCTGACATAACCAATCCAACTTAACTACATAAGCTCCAAAATTTTTGCCTTTTAAAAGTATTTCCATCTCCAGATAACATTATTTATTGTTTTCTCTCTCAATCCATTCTACTTAATTTTGTTTTGAATTTTTATGATGTAATCTCTTATATCATCACAGTCACTGCATCCCTGCAAAGGGTCTAAAGAGCATGCAGAAACATTGAATCTTCTTGGAGTTAGCAAAGCAGAATTTTTAAATTAAATTTTGTTAGTTGAATTAATTAAAGAAATATAAAGTCTTTTCTGGGTCTGAAAAGAGCAATATACATATAAAACCAAAGGAAAAAACAAAGCACATGCAGTGACCTGACCACCATAATTAATCCAACTACATATACAAGTATGGAGTTGTTTAAAGTTCATTAGTGAACAACAAACATCTGCACATACAATTGCTAACATGTCTTTTTGCCTTTCATGTGTTTGGATTGTAAAACCTAAACCAGGCAGCTCTCCCACAAGGAATTGTCCCCTTTGTCTTTGCCAAGGAATACAACGTACACCCTGAAATTCTCAGCACAGCGTGAGTATATATATATATAAATATATATTTTTTTTCTGAAAGTCATCGTGAGTGATTGGATCAATGTGATTTCAACGGTTAAGATTGAATGTACTGATGTTTGTTCTTAATTTGCATTTTTCAGTGTTATATTTGGGATGCTAATTGCATTGCCCATAACGCTTGTCTACTACATCTTGTTAGGGCTATGAAGTGGGTAAAATTGTGAAGTATAAATGGGGAATCCTTGCAAAGCCTAAAGGGCTAGTAGGGCATCAAGAAAGATGGTCGAAATTGAAACGAAAAAGAGAAGGCTCGAAATGGAATATTTTTCATTAGATATCTTCCTTTTTATTTTATTTTATTTTTGCTAGTAAATTGTAAAATTATGTTTGTAGTCCATTTATATAAAAAAAAAAAAAAAAATTTATCANCTAGTAAATTGTAAAATTATGTTTGTAGTCCATTTATATAAAAAAAAAAAAAAAAATTTCTCTAGTTAAGTATGATTATGTTCTCTTCAATTGGGTTTCAAGATCAATTCATTCTAACTTAATGCTACAAACAAAGAAGAAGAGAAGGAAAGCGATTGATGGGAGAGGGATATATATATGATGCCATAATGCCCTTGCATTTTACGCTAAAATGTTCTACTTTAATGCTGAGATTTCAAAATTTTCTTTCTTGTTTTCCTAAATTTGTTTGGTTATATTTTGCAGATTGTATAAAAAGTTGGAATCTAATCTTTAGCAATGCAACTCCAAGCTTCCTTTTTCTTCGTTTTCTTTTGACTTAATTTGCACCTATCAAATAGATTGGTAAGGTAAGTAAAAGCAGAATTAAGAGGAATCTAATAATGATCTAAATGTTACCTCTCATTATATGCATAATTATTACGGTCCTCGAGGGCATCTATTGGCACGATTAATATTATATTTATTATTTGTTTTTGTCACATCATTTATCTTGATTAATTTTATTCATTATCAAAATTTGCTTTCCTAGTCCTATTGTATGATAGGTCAATTTGTATAAATGAATATCTAAAATTGGCTATTCCCCAAATGGTGAAATATAATTGATGAAAATGAAGGGGAAGAATAGAACTTGGTGTGACATTATACACAATAAGATGTATAACAATTAATAATTTATGAGAGAGCAAGCTAGCTATATATGCTTTTAGAATGTATACAAGATAGTGCAACAAGGGTCCCTCCATTTACAAGATGGGGTTTGATTTGATGTGGACCTCTTTCGAATATTGGGAGACAATAGTCACATCCAAAGTTTCTTCTCCTTTCTCTCCCTCTTTTCTTTATCACCTTATTCTTTTAGTTACACACACTACCTTTTATTGACATCTTTCCTTTTCACTCTTGGTAGATGTTTGGTGCTTTGCACAACATCTTTTTGAATAAAAATTTCATATGCTTGTGACACGCATTACAATTAATTAAAGGTTGCCGGAAAGGGCATCTCTCAATCTCAAATTTATGTCTTTAATTATTTATAATTACTATAATTAAGACATGCTCCAACCCAATATCCAATTAGGCATAAAAGCAAATTTTACCCTGCTAGCATCTCATTGTTGTAGTAAACTAAGATAAAGTTCAAGCAAATTGCATGAGGGTGCATGATGTTGGATATACTTTGAAGAAAGATATTCCAAAAGTTATTTTAAGAATATTTTTTCAGGTATTTAAAAATATGAGCTTTTTCATTATAAAACATCATAATTAAGTGTTTTTATTAACTATCAAACTATAGTCTTAGAAAAATATAAAATATAGTTTTTTGTTAAAAAAAAAACTCTATGTTATCTAATAAATCATATAAGTAATAAGTGAAGGTTGTAATTAAAGAAAGACAAAATATGAGGAAGGAAAGTGCAAGAGGGCAACATTAATCCTAATGATTTAAAAAATGACTCAATTGGCTTGTGTTGTAAAAGCCATGGACAGGCCTTTATATCAGGATTGCCACCGCCCAATGTAAGAGGTAAAGTTTGGATTTCAAAGTTAATCTGACACGCAAGTGAGGAGACTGAATTGAGTTCTTACTATAAGAAAATTTGATAGAGTAGTAAATGTTGAAAGGTAAAATCCACATTGTCAATGCTGTCCTCATGTTCCAAATTGGACTGGCTTAGTGGTGGAAAGTCAGTTTCTTCACAACACACCCCTTGGATTTCCACAAAATTTTATCACTTCGTTAAGAAAAAACTTATTAGGATCAAAATCTAAGCAAAGAAACACAATTATATAATAAAAGTTAGAATGATATTGGACATGCTCAAACTGGCTCATTAAAAACCTTGCCAAAATAAAATCCTATAAGATAAAACATAGTTAAGAAAAAACAAGTTTAATGCATGCACATATGTCTAAGATAAGCTCCCCTTAATTGATGTTCCCCCTAATAATGACAAGAACCATGAAATAATCCTCTGATTTGGGTAATGCAAGTAACATTACTTCATTCAACTATAGGGCTATCTACAATAGATGGAAATTTGCAAAAATATCATAGATATGATGGATAACAAATTCAACCATACACATATGCAAATAGATTTATGTAAGTAGTGCAAGAACATTAAAATAATTTGACGAAATAGTAACCAAAATTTGTTTTCTAGATCGCCAAGATATAAGTGTGTCATTAAAAGTAAAAACATAACCTGTTTGTAAGCGAGCCTTAGGGATCACGGATGTGTTTGCATTTGCAAATCCAACTAACAATTTTGAGTAGGCATCTTTAAGTATAACAATCCTAAATCGTGGTTTCACCAAGGTAGGAGAAAGTATATTGGGGAATTATGAGAAATAACTAAAATTAAGGGTGTGAGTTGACAAATGATCAACCCTTCCAATTTATATAATTTGCCTAACCATTTCTAGTTGTTATAACGAAAATACTCTTCAATCCAATCGTAATTGTCCGTGACTATCCGACAACATTTTTGTGATTGTTTGGCGAGTTTGACGACTGTCTGGCGAATTTCTGACTACTTTTGTTCAACTTTCTAGTGAGTCCAACAAGTTCGACGACTTTTTAATGACTGTTTGTGAGTTTGATGATTGTCTGTCGGTTAGGAAGTGTTAGAAACGAGGAAGCTTGGTTTATAAGGGACACATATTTTAATCATTTTAAATGTAAATGAGTAGATAAATCATATAAATTAGAAAATTGGTTATTGTGAATAATTCTGAATATTATTGATCTGTATCTTACAAAGAATGAAAGTAAGAATATATAAATGTTTACAAGGGTTTAAAAAGGAAAGACAATAATTAACATTCCTAAATAGCTAATCCAATATTTACACAAGATAATTCATAAGAATCCTCTATAGATTTTTTCCCTAATTACTCTCCACCAAATCTTCCTTGATTCCCCACAATCACATAATCAATGAATCAAATCTGAATCAAATC
>JANLJB010030066.1:0-19963 GCA_026212285.1 Bursera cuneata | reverse complement strand
CTTATACTACCTCCTTAAAGGAACAAAGTTGTAAGTGAAGTTAGTGTAGTCAAATATGGTAAGTAGTTGTCCTTGATATTATTATAACTAAGATCTAAAATCTTCATATGCTTCAAACTTCCAAAGCCATGACCATAAGCTGCAAAGATGATACTATAATTAACTAAAGATTTTTCTTTTTCTTTTAACTTTTGCAACATAAATATGAAAACTATGAAGAAGGGGCAAAAAAATATTCTGAAAAAAGTTTTTATGTTCTTTATTTTATATAATAATAATTATTTACTACTACCACTATAATATATATATATATATACAACTTTTTTATCATCCTCACTAGCAAAGTAGTTGCCATAGAAGTCCAGGTTTCTCAGTTCTTCGAAAGGGTGAAATAAAGATAGATTTAGATTTGGAAATGTATCAGGAGATCTAAAATATTTGAATTTCCTTGTACCATTGAGCGAGAGTTGCAGTATTCCCCCTTTTGTGGCATTGCACTTAACTTGCTGCCAGCCACAACAGTCAGATATTTTATCATCAACCCATGAACCAAGAATATTATTTGTATTAAAAATACTGATTGATTTGAAGAAGGCCTTGAATTCCAGCAAGGCTGTCCTTGTTGTGAGTTTTTTAGTTGTTACTAAATAAAACACAATTTATCAAAAAAAACTAACTCGCAAGTGCAGGAATAGTAGAGGTAGCACACTGGTAAGTATAGGGTCGATCCCACAGAGAATGTTCTTTAAAAATATTACCCTTAAAATAGACAATTCACTTAATAAATTAAAAGAAAATATAAAATCAAGCAAGAAATCAATGAGAAAAACTGTTAATGCCTGATCTCTATCATTAACCACTATCCCTATTTATTAAGTTGAAATTCCAGATTAAAATTGATTCTGAATGACTAAGTAACCAATTTCAGATGCTTGATCCATAACCTGACATTATCTGATTCCCTAAGGTCTAGATTATAAATTTGATCAATAGTCTAATCTGATTTATTAACCTTGAGTCTAGCATGACATCTATTAGGTTGCTCAATGGTAATTGCATAAAATAAGAAATCGATTACTCAAGAACCTTAAGTATGGTGTCTACGTTAGGTATTCAAGATACTAAATCCCCAAGATTATAAATAATCTAATTGTTACTCTTGCAAACATGGAATTGATCATTTGCATATAGTAACGGAGTTTGAGGCAAATTTTTGGGGGGGCCAAATAGAAATACTCAAGTCTTGAAGGCGAAATATTTTAAATTTTAAATTTTTTATTTACAATATGTATTGATTTTTTATTTGTTTGGGGGCCATGGCCCCCTTCAGTCCCCAAGAAGCTCCGTCCCTGTTTGCATATCCACATAACAAATCTAATGTATTGAGTCAAGTAAAGTTGGCCAAACAATACAATCATCAACAACACAATCAATTTAAATTGATATTTAATAATAATCATTTGGTTGAATCAAGAAATCTTTCAATTAACTAGTTAAACAAAGATTCATGGTTAGGGCTTCAATCTAGCGCTAACCTAGAGTTTAGCTACTCATAATAACAAATAAAACTAAATCTAATAGAGAAAACATCTTAATCATGAATAAAAAGCTAAATAAACCCTTGAAGAATGGCTTCCTTTGATCTTCTTTCAAGCTAAGAATGGTAATCTTCAGCCATTTTCTCCTCTGGTTCCTCTCCCTTTTTGTTCTATTTCTTTTTCCTTTTTATACCCCATCTCCTCTTGCAATTCTTGTCAAACACAGATTAGGAAAATTTAACTTATCGCGTTGGCACTGCAGCATCAAGTTTCTTGGTGCTGCTGCATCAACTCCTTGTTTTTTGGCTCAAATACGCGATCTGGCACTGTAGCATCAAACGGGTTGGTGCTGCAGCATCAACTCTTTGCCTTTGGCACTGCAGTATCAAGAGGAATGGTGCTGTAGCATCAACTTTCTGCCCACTATTCATTTTGCATATTTTCGTCTGTTTTTCTTCTATTTTTCTCATATTCGACAATTGAAAACAAATCATTAACAAAACATTCTAAATTCCTAAATTCTAACATAAAAACTAACAAAATCATGAGCAAATGATGGAAAAATAAACAACAAATCTTTACTAATTATTCCTTTCATTTTCCGAGCAACCTTTGTATCCATGCATTTGAAGCTAAGCTATCGCAACCCATAACATTGACAACTTAATCAAAAAGATTCTCTCAAAGTAGGCCTGTCAATCTGCTTTACTCTGCATATAAAGTTTTCCTGCCAATTTGTATACATAAAGTTGTTGATACGTGGTCTACACTTACATTAAACAAACAAAAACAAAAAAGCAAGGGGTGTAATGAGGACACACAAGGAAAAAAAAAAAGCCAACGAACGGTATGCTTAATTTTAAATAAATCAACTTGTCAAATAAACAAACCGAACCTATATTAACTTTTGTCCTTAATTGATGAGGTGATATAAGACATGTCTCATGTCTTGGAAGCTCGTATTTTGTGTTTGTATACATATATATAAAAAGAAAAGGAATGAGTCATATCATGCATCATCACGGCATGTAATGTGATAAAATAGTAGGTGAATGACCCAACTTTTCATGCCAAATTCTAGAAGGATGAGGTGAGCAGGGATTATAATAATGTCTAAGATAGATTGCTTTGTAAATAAAGGAATTTAGAACAAAAATTATTAATTCTATACTCTTAAGGTTACAAGCGATCACTGATAAAAAAAATTTTGATTTTGAAAATATTAAAATGTGTTATATCGATAATTTGTTATATCGTGTACGTTTATTAGATTATTAGGCTTAAAATATTACTTATTGATACATGAATACCAAAAAATGAAAAACAAAACTCAACATAAATCTTTCATTAATTCATATAAAAAAAACTAATACAGATTTACTCATTCTAATTTATTTATACTAAAGTAATCATAGTTCTAATAAGAAAACTAATACTAGTTCCTATAAGAAAAGGTTAATACTACTTCCAATAAGAAACAAATAACATTAAATCTATTTTCCTTAAATTCAAACATATTTTAAATGAAAAATATCAAAACAATAAGGTAAATAAATAAAATCTCTTAAAATATTTTGTTATTAATTTTTCCCTTTCTTGCTACATGAAATATATTTTGCTATAAACAACATCATTGAGTGACTAGACCTCGCTTATGCTTCATGAAATTGAATTATTATTTGTGCTTAGCTTGAGTTTAATAAGGTGTGCTCGAATTAACTCTTAACTGTCATATGATTTAATATTGAAATGATATATTATATGATCTACATAACTCATATTCAAGCTCCCGATCCAAATTCATAGGCTCAAGCTCGCAATAATATAGTATGAATAATTAGAAGCGTATTAATGTTATGGCCTCCCTCAAACCGGACCGACTCCTCCTCGCCCTATCAGGGTGATCATCCATAGCGGTGAACTTATATAGCATATTAATTTTGGCGAAATCCTGCGGCTTTGTAGGTGGCTGAGGGCAACCACCCCTGCGAAAGAATCTCTCAAAAGATTTGTCCAATAACGCGCACCGAAACAAATGCTGAGGTATTATTTTTATTCAGTGGGATCCCCTCTCAGTAACTCTACGGTCTTCCAAGCTGACTTGAGCATCCAATCGAAAAGAATTACCTATCTCAATTTATTTTAATATATAACTATAATTCTTGTTTGCTCTTCGAATTAACAAGCCTTATATTTATTTTTATTCTTGGAAACTCGATAGATTAAAGTAGTCTCTAACAGATTTGTGTTGAAACATATATATTGGAAACTTGTTAAATTAAAGTAGGCTCTAAGAGATTTGTGTTAAAACATTTACTTTGGAAATAGTAAAACTAAATTCGTTTAAGGGCCAGTTTGATAATGCTTTTACTGTAAAAATAAGTACATATTTGAGAATGCTTTTATAACTATTTTAAAAATAAGCTAAAAGCAAAGGTTAACATATTTTGAAGGTTTGATTCTGCTTCTAAAATATAATAAGTTAGAATTATTCTTAAAAAAAAAATAAAAATACAAAATATGTTAGTTATCAATAACATTATAAGTATAAAATTTGTATCCCAATTGATGTGACATCATGTTAGTGGCAAGGTGAATATATGAAAGTCAAAACAATAAATACTTATAAATTTACCTCAAAACTCACATGATACCACATCACAGGATGCAAAATTGGGATACCTACTTTGTACCCATAGAATTACTCTTTGATTATATTGTTAACAAATTATATTAAACATGATTTTTACAATTAATATTTATTGAATTTAACAAATATATATTATAATTATAAATTTGTTTTATTTTACATGTATTTATTTAATTCGATTTTATAAATCTTAAATTATTTTATAGATATATATATCCATTTTGGAATAATAATAATAATTTTAAATTATTTTTTGGCATTAAATTAAATTAAAAAATAAATCAAATTTTGATTGGCTACATAATTCATACTTTCTTCATTTAATTAGATTTTTAAAATATTATAAATTTTATCGTTTATGTAAAATTATAAATTATTTGTATAGAAAATATTTGAAATAATTTCAAAGAATTATTATAAAATATTAATAATTAAATATTATAAAGGTATAATACATATGTCTATTTTGATCATTTACATATAATAAACTTAAAAACAACTGTAATCACAAATATCTCTATCCTGCTTAAAAAAAAAAATAAAATAATTTTTAAAAGTTATTTGTTAAACACTTCTAGTTTATTTTATAAGCTATTTATGTCTCTAGCAAAACAAAAGTGACTTATTTTCACAATAAAAACAATCCCAAACTGGCTTTAACACTAGTAAATTAACTATAAAGACTTTTACGATTAATTGAGAGCTTTGAACATTGTATCATAAGAAATAAAATACATAATATGATCTGATTATTACAATTTTCATACCTGAATCGGAAAACGATCGAAAGAGTCATATTATGCACACATTTGGCATGTAATGAAATAAGAGACTACTAGGTTAAAGAGACATTTTTTTCTTGATAAAACACAAGAGATAGAAAGGGTTGGAACCGAATATTACACAGTCTACGATGGCTCATTAAACTAATACATTGACACGCTCATATAATAATCAACTCTTTTTAATTGATTATTAATGAGTTTGAATTCCACAAGCGAGTAGTGGCCACCCGGATTCTTGACTAATCTAATGACATAGTAATTAAATATTTTAATAATCTAGTTTGTTAAAAGCCCACTCAACATTTCTTAACCAAAGTCTACCAAGCAATGATATTGTCCTCCACACAAGACTTTAATTGTTCCCTTGTCATTTCTTCTTCCATGTTATCAATTTGAAGAATCCAAGAGGATTTATTTATCTGACGGCTCATATTCGGTGCTTAATGACGTATAGGTTGACTATTAACTTGGACAAAGAATTTTTTAAAATATAAGTTAAGCATTAATTTGGTAATTCCATTTTAAGATTTATTCTTATGACCACTAATTTCGTTTGTTGGACGAAATTTGGTATAAAATTAAGCATATATTCATGGCATCTATTCCCTTTCAAAGACAAAAGCAACATTAGATGTTAAGCATTAATTTTGTATCATAAATCTTTGCGGAACTAAAGAAAAGACCAAGTATTTTATTATATTCTACTTTTTATGTTTTGTTTATCACTTTTTTTAATATATTATATAAATATATTGTATTTAATTATAGACTAAATTTTATTTCTAGTAAGTCGTGGACTTTGTGGCACGGTATATATTTATCTTAGTAAGATTCTTTATGTTTAGAATTTCTATCTATTCTAAATTGAATAATATTATACATCTCAATATTTTATTTCATATCATGAATTCTAAATGATACGACGTTAATTTAAGTTATCACGGCATTGATGGTATTATTACACTATCCACTTGAAAATCATTAATCAAGTTCATATAATTAACTACGAATAAAATTTAAAAAAAAAAAAATTTAGAATAAGTAATATTTTTCATTGAATATTTATTCCTGAAGTTAGTTTCTATTCAAATCCAGCCCAAGAATTGTGGTCTAGGCCCATGAAATTTATTAATCAATTGCTTTAATTGGAAAAATCCAATAGAGTTATTATTTCTTTAATTCATAAACTCTAATTCGGTCTAAGAATCATGGTCTTGACCAATTGAATTCAATATTAATTCACTCACATGAAGTTTATTTCTTAAAATTATTTTTGTTTGAAAAATGTTTATTTATTGCAATACACCCCTATCGATGCTATACTTAACCTTAAACTCTATCCTTATTCATTGATTTTGATTGTTCAAGATATGTGAATCAAATGTATTTCATAGTTTGATCAGTTTTTCTGAACTCTTTGCTTTGAAGGCAAAGAAACTAAAAAAAGAAAAATTGAAATTTTTCTATATGTATGTAGAGGTTCAATCTTCTAAATAAGAATTTGTCAAAATTTTATTGTAGAACTTTTATATGAGGAACTATGATGAAGATAATGATTTGATTTTTTAAATTTAAGTAAAAAATACAACAAATACCATTTTAACACCATGATGTGTAGCTTGGGATAATAAAATTGTTCCCTGTATTATTATGGTCTACAATTCAATGACATTATTCATAATATTGAATATATTTCCATAATATTGAGTATATTCCCATGACCATCTCCCAAGTTTAATTTAGAAACACATAACAAATAGTCCAAATTATTGGGGTCATTTGATAAATAACCAATCCTATCAATTTATATAATTTGTCTAATCATTTCCACTTATTATGACAAAAATACATTTCAACTCCTACTGGCATATGAACCACCGATTGTACGTGATTCTGAGAGTTGACAGAGAGAGATTATGGTGGAGGACCGTGGGATATGGAGACGGTAGCTTTGTCAGAAATTTAGGAATAGTTAATTAAATTATATAAATTGATGGAGTTGATTTTTTCCAAAGGGCCCCTATAATTTAGACTATTTGTTATAATTCCCCACTTAATTTCAAGAATCTTGTTGATGGGATGACCAATTTTATCAAAATGGGGACACAATTGGTGATCAATGATGTTTAGGTTGACTCTCACCAAGGTAGATAAGATTGGTGTTCGAATATAAATTAAACCAATTAATTCAGCGGTGCAGCATTAGATAAAGTTTATTCTCATCACAATTTTACTTTGTCATGGTCTCTCGTAATATAGTAAAAGCTGGCATAGATATATTCAAAGCAGCTACGTATCCTAACTCAATTAAACTAATTAATGCCGTCCATTATCTTTTATATTATTGTACTCCAAGCAAAGAAAAACACCTTGGAGAAATTACTCGTGAGGGAGAGGCTGGCTGGCATCTGTTGACTTTCAATTCTCTGCTTTGTTTAATAAAGAAGAAAATAAGAATTGAGCTGAGTTTACCAAGTACAATAATGTAAAGAGAATATATAGTAATCTAGCTAAGAAATATGGTTGAAAGTAGTGGAAAAGATGGAACAAACCCTAACTAAATTAAGCTAGAAAAAAAAAAATTGTAACTCTAAAGACCTAACATATGATGTAGACTCATCAATTCAATTTGCTGATTTTATGAATATATCCAGTGAAATGGTGATACATTATATGTGTGGGTTGAGATTACAGAGAATTAGGGTATGACTCAACATTATTACTGGCTAATGAGATGGTGACATACATATTATAGGTGGGTTGAGAAAGTAGAAGAAAGGGAGACAACTCTACTTGAAAAAAAAAAAATGTAACTATAATCACTTTGAACACATAACTAAGTATACATGTTTAAAACATACAATTTCAATATAATGAGGTGATTATACTTGTCTCGTATACATATTTTTCTATTTAGTAACACGGTGTAACAAGTGCATATATAATATTTATTTCTAAAATTTATCATTTATATAATTTTTACGGTATAATACTATATATACAAACTTTTTTAATAAGTTTACATGGAAGTTTACTCTTTTCTTATGGTATGTGATGTGATGCGTACTCTGTAAGCTCAATATTTTCTACAAATAAAAATGAGAAAGCAAAATCCAGATAATGTATAAATGAAATGGAAGAGAAATAAAGAAGAAAACGACAAAACAGTATCTATGGAATTAATTAAGAAAGTCACAAATTTCAAAAGTAAGAGACACCCTAGCCATCCTAGAAAAGCAACCAAAAGAAAGAAAGAAAGGAAGAGTAAAGCAAAGAAACTACAAAGAACAAGGCCAAAAAGGACTCTGAAGAAGAAACCCTTTTTCCCTAATGTCAAAGTGCAAATCCCTCACGCAAACAAAGGAAGGGCAAAAGCAGCATCTAGCACACTGAGAGAGAGAAAAAGAAAACAAAAATATAATTTAATCAATTACACAAAGTTTACCATAACGTGGAACCCTCCAAACAAATAATAATAGCAATACAAGAGAAGAGACATTGAAAGAAAACACAGGATCACAAGACAAAGTTATTGTGCAGGTTCTGATAAGCCAGCCCAGGCAGGCAGAAGCAGCAGCCAGCTAGCTGCTGGGTGCCTTGCAGAGTCTCTGCAAAGTCTTCTCTCCTCGTTTCTTGTTTCAATGCCCCGCTGACCCCGCATGAATGATTCATAATTCAATGCCAGCTAGCTCTCTCTAATTAATTTCTTCTTCTTCAAATTCAAAGTGTGGAAGAGAAGATAATATCATAATTCTACTACTTCTACTTTCAAATTCTTTTCTTCGAGTACTCTTTGTCTCGGCCGTTATTATTACATCAGGAAACACATTATACGTCACTTTTTAATGAAGGATTTAGACTTTGAAAGTTGCTTATCTTTCTAGACTTCATGGTAGGTGGCAGGACTCTTTTGAATGCATCATCGGTAACAAACTTAAGCGAATCGAGACGGTCCATCCATTCATTCATTCTCCACTTTCAGGATAACTTTCTTTTTATTAATTTATAGAGATCATGATGATCATAAGATTAAAAAAAAAAAAAAAATTTGTATCATCTTCTCTAATGCAAGTTCAATTTGACCGTAAATTGAGAGTTCATTTGCTATGTTGTTGGTCTAATCAAACTAGACCAATAATAACAAATTGGGTTAGTTTTAATTAACAAAAAATTGATTCTTTTATATATAAATTGAGATAAACTTCGAATTAAATTGATTATTGCGAGTAAAGTTATACATAATGATTTGTCTACTTGTAGACAAATTTTTTAAGAAAGAGAATCTGTTAATCTACACATGTTAATTACAGGACTAAGAATTTTATTAACTAATCTTCAGATTGATTTATTTAATGGTGAAAGCTGATCATGATTTATTAGTTAAATATAACTTTAGTAGCAAGCATGAAGTTTGGGTTGGGATAGGACCCTTTTGGAAGTGGAAAGTACTTTAAAGTTTGAACCATGTACAACCAAAACGTGCACTCAAAATATTGGTACAAATTAACCGAATAATTAAGCATACTTTAATCCAAAGAATCTCAACCCAAACACCGCCTAAACTTCACGAGCAAATCTTTATTGGAAACAGCTTTCTTCACTATTATTGTTATTATTATTTTTCTTCTCTTTTTTCACAAAGCAAAGAAAATTTACAAACCCTTCAAAGACTTCTATATAAACCCTTCATTGCATACTCTCCCATCTCTTTCATGGCTTCCACTTCTAACTGCAAGAACACCAACTCCACCACCACCAACATGTCCCAGCAGCCGCCACCACCACCACCCTGTGCAGCTGACTCAGCCTCAACTAACACCACCTTTGTCCAAGCTGACCCATCAACCTTCCGCACCATTGTTCAAAAGCTAACCGGAGCCCCTGAGGACCCATCTGCCCCAAAGCTCCCTGTAACCCACACAACACGACCCGCCACCGCTACAACCGCCGTAACCTCCACCAACACAGTCTTGGGGCAGAAGAGACCAACATTCAAGCTCCATGAACGCAGGCAGACAGCGAAGAAGCTGGAAATCAAGCTCAACAAAAGCAGCAACATCATCAACAACATCAACAACAGCAACGTTTACAGCAATGGCTACGAGCTTTGTTTCTACAAGCAACGTGGGGGTTCCTTCCTGGTGTCGCCAGTGTCGACGTTGGAGTTTCTTGCACGCGTGAGCCCTAGGTCTCCACGCGAGGAGTTCTACGCTCGTGGGAGCTCGAAGGAGCTGTTGTGTGAGGAAGAAGAAGAGAGAGCCATTGCTGAGAAAGGATTCTACTTGCATCCGAGTCCACTGAGCACGCCGAGAGGAGCCGAGCCAGAGCTTCTTCCTTTGTTTCCACTAACTTCTCCGAGAAATAGCGTTAACAATGATGCTGATAATTAATAATAATATTCTTCTAATTAGCTGATTAATCACGTTTAAGATTAACAAAGTATATGTTATTGATCTTACATTGGTCTAGCTTTCTAACTTTTTATTAATTGTTGTTGTGAACGAAATGTTGTTACTATTTGCTTCATCAATGTGTTCATGTCTTGATACTAATTTTGTTTTTCTTCTCTCTTTTTTTTTTTTAAATTAATTTAATTTTGGTTTAAATTTGTAAGTTCCTTCCCATCATTTGAGTTAACGTGTCATGATGCAGCTGCTGCCAAGCTGCCAAATCTTAGCAGCTTGAAGATGTAAAGCAAAGTAAATTTTGCCAAATCTACAGGTTCCCTCACTCTATTGGCACGTGTAATTCACGCGCCGTACTTTCGCATTTTTATTTTTTAATAGAAATATTTGATATTGACGTGTTGATGTTTATTAGTTCTCCTTGGAGTTGCTTGTACTTGATGGTTTGCTGAGACATTTTATTTGAAACGGAAAAAGACCTTTCTTTTAAGGCTCTTATAATTCATTTAAAAAATAACTAAAACATTTTTAAAATTTAATTGAAATATGACTAAATATTGTGGATTGGAACCGCAAAAATATAAATAAAATTTAAAAATATTTAAATACAAAACTATGATATAAAATATCATTTTTTTTTTTTTATTATTTGGTATATAGTAAATCTTTTCTTTTTGTGGGGACAAGGAAGATGGAATTTGTTCTTCAAAGCTGTGAATGGCGCGTAGCCGATGACTGTTGTTGACGCGTAAATCTGATTCAACTTTTATTTTGGGAGTTTACTTATCCAACAAACATGTAAGAGTTTCGACAAGGATTAAGAAAGCATTAATGGTGAAATAAAGCTGGCAGCCGTTGGATTTAATGACAGAGAGTAATAGTGGAAGCAAGCGGCGCCTTTCTCTGACAATCCAACGGCTTGGATTCGTCCTTTCCTATTTATTACTCTCCTGCCCACTTGCCAGATTTGGAAATTATTGGACGAAACCCGCTGCTCCGAATCTACCAGTCTCGATCTAGGACGCTCTTTTCCCCTGTTTCAAACTTCAAATCACGTCAAATCTCGACCGTTCATTTTTTAATGTCTTCGACGTAATCATTGTTCATAGCAATAAATGATTATCACCCTTAAAGTTTAGGGCGCATATACATTTCCCACCTAATATTTAGGAAATTATACAGAAATTTCCAGATTTTCTCTTCGTATTCGTTCTTTTTAGAATTATGCATTGAAGGGGATTTTTTTTTTTTTTCTAGAGAGTTATGAGTAAAATTATTATTTTCAATAAATTTAAGTTCAAAGTTTTAAAAAAGTATTAACTGGGTATTATAGTCAAAACGTTATTTTTTACTAATCAAGTATCTATTAAAAGTAACACTTAAAATTATAAAAATAAAATGAAATATCAATGGATCCAAGTGATTTTAAAAGAAAAAGTACAGCAATATTCATCCAAGTTGAATTCTATATGCTTCTCATTCCTAATAACTTGATAAATAAATTAATATTATTATGTTATGTACGATATCATGCATAGTCTGAATTAAATTTATCTATGCCATCCAAATTGACTAAAACTAATAACAAAAATTTTATTCTTCACCCTAGAAAAAATTCCTGGTTATGCAATTTTAGATCATTTTCAGTATACAACTTATATTTAAGTTGAGAATAACAATCTTATTCGATATAAAATTTCTCATTCTCTATACATAAAAGGATTAGATAATTTTCGATAAATTTCTAAACATGGTTTCATCTAAACGAAGTAGAGAAGTTTATGACTAATTTGAAAATTCTAAAGAATAATTTTGATTGAAATCATATCTAATTCCATGATTAGGAGAGAAGTCAATTAGATTAATTATAGGGTAAATGAAGAGAAGGTGATGAAGAAACTCTATGATGGGTTGGTAAAGTACCATACAATTAGATGGTGGCATGCATAAATAGTGGTTGACTTACCTTTAGCCGAAAGGGGTAAAATTACCTTTAAAACGAACAATGAGGAAATGATGACTTTGATCTATTAATTCTTCTATGCTTTTGAAATTTATAAGACATTTGACCTACCAACAGCGGGTGGTTCAGTAGGACTACCCCTTTCGACATTATACTTACTACGCACGCTTTGAGGTAATTGATATATTGGTTAAATTGACCCCTAACAAATTATTTCAGATTGGAGATTGAACTTTCCAAACTAAGCAAAAATCATGACCAATAACATCGTCAATTTGACATTTTCCACTCCCATTTTCGATCTTCATTCGGGGAAAAAAAACCAATAAAACAAGTTGCAATATTAGTATTTTGATAAGCAGTTAGGTTTGACCTACAGTATCTCTAACAATTAATAATTTATATGTAGATCAATATAAAGGGTCGTAGCTTGCTCCCTCCATATTCAAATGATACATTATTGACCTAAGAAACTGACAGATGAATACCCATTTAATAGATGCATAATACTTATTCAACAATTTTTAAGATTACCGATTTTATATATCTGTATCTAAACCCCTATAGAAATTATCAGTGTTACTGCTTGTAGAAAGAATGAAAAACAAAGATGGAGAATTATGTGTCAAAACGCGTTAAAGTATTGAAATAGAACATGCTGTATATACAGTAGCTAGCTACCATTATCGAACAGAAAAATTAATTGGCTTACCATATGCCAGTTCTATAATACTAGCTTTCTTCGAGGCTCAATGACTCATAATAAGGGAAAGTTAGAATTGAAATGTTCGGAGTATGTTTGTTTTAATTTCTAGAAAATATTTTTTTAAAACAAACATTTGCTAATGTATTTCAAATCAATATCAATCACATATAATTTTTAAAACTCAAAACCATTCAAAACCAGCCAAATACCTTTATTTAGTTTTGAAAACAAAAACACAAAATTCATAAACAAATTCACCCAACTTTTTAAGTTATTTTTTTTGACATGGGAGTGTTGCAAAACATGGGCTTAAAAGAAAATCTGAACATGTTGCAAATTGTTCCAATGATCAAGTACACACAGGAACCAGAGTCAGAGATAGATTTGGAACAAAACTGGTATTGATGTGGGATGGACGAATTGATTTATAAGAGACATACAATCAGAAATTAAGCTCTTGAAGTCAACCTTGTAACACATTTTATGGTGCATTATTTGGAGATTCCTAGAGAAAGTTATGACAATTTCTTTATAGTTGATTCATTGAACTAGGAGGCTATTTGAGAAAAGTAGTTAATAAGTCTTGTTATCAATTTTTTTTTTAATTAAATCTTGAATTTATTTATAAGTCTTGGTCATTAAGTAAGTATTCTAAGAAACATCTGAGTTGTAATTAAGTTTGAGTCAAAGAGTGTCATTAATTAGTGTCTATTATTATGCTTAGAGGGTTGTTCCAATAAGGCTATTGAATCTAAATTTATAATCAAGAGAACAACAAAGGTATTGAATTTGAATTTTAATAGAATTCCAACGTTCATATTGATTTCTTATCAACTTAGTATCTGTTCGTGGATTCAAAAGAGTGGTGAGTTTCTTAACCCTTGTATCCCTTGCTTATTTTTATTAGGTGGTGATATTCTATATTTTTTTGGAGTTTTACTTCGGTGGTGAGCTTGTTATCCCTTAGAAAGTGTTACTCATTTTCTAATGCTAGTCATTGATAGTGGATTGTCAAACTGTGATACTACCTTGGTTCATTCTAACTTTATAGCCCGACAACATTTTGGTCAATTTTCATACCTTTGAATTATTAGCCAATTAATGCACAAATAACTGTAGATAGTAAGTCAGCAACGAGGAGATATGAAGCAAAAATAAGTAGTTCAAGACTCCAAGAACTATTTATAAATAATCCTAAATTCTCTTTTTGGTTTTCCTTCATTTAATTAATCTAAACTTAACTTTTTGATTGACAACATATCTAATGAAACCAATTCCAACTGACAGTGCTGTTCGCCTACATGCTTGCACATCTGTTTTAATACTCCATGACCGTGTAAACATAAGAGAATCCTCAATTATATGCCTCGAAATTAAACTACGCACAAGTACATATTAGTCATTTCTTTCTTTCTGGACTTACCTTGAATATTGCAATGAAGATAGCTTAGGTACATGAGCATAAAAGCACGATTCCAGAACCAAAGCAAGTAGCTAGTCTTATTCTATATTGCATGGTTTGCTCCCACAGTTGCATACAACAAAGATGCAATTGTTTTATACTAATTACGAAGGCAGAACCTCATTCAATTAATTTTAATTTAGTGATGAAAATAAAAGATAGAAATTGATCTTTGGCGAAATGACTTTGCAATACGTATCAAGAGAGAGAGGGAGAAGTTGGTGCAAATTTAATCCCATTCGTAAGTGATAAAATATTCCAAGAAAATTTATATGGTCAGACCCCACTGTACTTTTGGATTTTATTCATAAAGGATCTCCCTTTACAAATAAGCTTCGTTTGTTAGGTTTATTTGCCTAAGATATTAAAAAAAAAAAAAAAAAAGTGGTCGATTGAGGTTTCCCCACTTTTCATCCATGATCTGTCCAAGATTAAAAAAAAAATAAAAAAATAAATAAAGATACTATTACACTCATCTGACTCTAAAATGACTGCTTGATAGGAACATATTGATTTGCTCTATCACCAAACATCAAGGTTGACATTTGGCCTTGTTTTACATGCTCTACTTCACTGTTAATAGTTGCAAATGCATATAGATCGACTTTTAAAAATATCACAGGTTGCTTCACTTTTGATTATTTAAAGCTTTGTTTTGATTTGCTATATATATTCATCCATGAACTTGATAGGTGAGTGAGTACCATTATTGACCACCGTGAACTTTTAAAAAGAAGAAAATCGATCGTAATACAAATTATTGGTTAATTACACACTACCTAACGTACGGTAAGTCATATAACTAAATTGATTAAATTTACTTCTTCTTATATTAATTATTTCTTTAATTTTGCTTTTCTTTCTTCTTACTTTTGCTGGAAAAATTGAATATATCTTTAAAAAATATATATATATATAAACGAACAAACAATAAGGAGAAAAGGGACAAGCATGGAAGTATGTCAAAATCTCGAAAACAATAGAAAACGGATGTTTGACTTAGAAAGAAAGGTGGTCAAGTAATTTGATTACCTTTGACAGCACTCTAAAGTTGTTCTAGCAACTGTCTGATACGTTGTGTTGAAGAAGCTAATGAGTTAAGCTGCTTTAGTTTTCCTATTAATTTTTTACTACTCTTATCGACCAAATACATTTCTCTCTAACTCTGTATATATATACTAACGTATAAGCTTCATGGATATGTACTCAAGCAATAGTTTAATTAATTTAACAAGCAAGAGTTGGAAGAGAGGAATGGGTTCTTCTCCTCTTTCAGTAGAGGCCTCGGTAGTTGCTTTTCTCTTCTCTTTTATCGCTTTGTTACTCCTGCCTGACTCTGCAGCTGCAATAACCAGACACTACAAGTTTGAGGTACGTAAAACATCGCCTTAATGCTTAAAATATTTAACTAAAAACTATTTGGAACTCAAAGTGAAAGTCCTTCATCTTCATGGCTTATTAAGAGAAATCAAATCTTATTAATTAGTATGAGATCTCTTTTGTTAACGATATGAAATGCAGTGATATATATAATGTCTTATACTTCTGTTATTAGTTTTCATCTTTAACCATTAACGAAGTAAATTTTGCAGATTAAATTACACAACGTGACGCGTCTCTGCCACACCAAGACCATTGTATCAGTAAATGGGCAGTTTCCAGGGCCTCGCATTGTAGCAAGGGAGGGAGACCAGCTCCTAATCAAAGTGGTTAACAATGTCCAGAACAATATCTCTATCCACTGGTAAAAATAAATATGTGCACTTAGCACACAATTAGCTATCTTTTAGAAGATATATTGAAATGGAAAAAGTGGATTTTTTTTTTTTTTTTTTTTTTTTTTTTTTGGTNAAATGTAAAAATTGTTTTTTTTTTTTTTTTTTTTTTTTTTTTTGCGTAATAGTGATCGTAAGTTATGATTTCTTTCAAAAAGGCATGGCATTCGACAGCTTCGGAGTGGATGGGCTGATGGACCAGCATATATAACTCAATGCCCCATTCAAACAGGGCAGAGCTATGTGTATAACTTCACCATTATAGGCCAGAGAGGGACACTCTGGTGGCACGCCCACATATCATGGTTAAGGTCATCTCTCTATGGTCCCATCATCATTCTTCCCAAGCGTGGCACTCCTTATCCATTTGTCAAACCTCACAAAGAAGTTCCCATCATCTTTGGTATATAAATAGAATAACATTCAATACATAAAAAATTAATGAGGTAAGTATGGCTTGTACATACATTTTGCCTAATCATAAGCTTTAAATTTTGTAGGAGAATGGTTCAATTCGGATCCAGAAGCTATCATTAGCCAGGCCCTTCAAACAGGTGGAGGCCCAAATGTCTCTGACGCTTATACCATCAATGGACTTCCTGGTCCTTTGTATAATTGCTCCGCTAAAGGTACCAAAAAGTTCAAACTCAAACGTTGTGATTGCTAATTTTCAAATGGAAACATAATACATAAATTGACTTTTTTTTTAAAATAAACTGGCAGATACATTCAGGCTCAGAGTGAAGCCTGGAAAAACTTATCTTTTGCGCTTAATCAATGCTGCACTCAACGACGAGCTCTTCTTCAGCATAGCAAACCACAGTCTCACAGTAGTTGAAGCTGATGCTGTTTATGTTAAACCTTTCGAGACTGAAACACTCCTCATTGCTCCCGGACAGACAACAAATGTTCTTCTCAAGACCAAACCCAGATTTCCAAATGCCAAATTTTTCATGGCTGCTAGACCTTATGTAACTGGCCAAGGCACTTTCGACAATTCAACTGCTGCTGGCATTCTAGAGTATCATACACCACCTAATATCTTTCACTCAAGTCACTCCAATAAAAAACTTCATCTCTTTAAACCAATTTTACCCTCTCTTAATGACACTTCATTTGCTACAAATTTTACCAACAAACTTCGTAGCTTGGCCAGTGCAGAATTCCCTGCCAATGTGCCGCAAAAGGTTGATAAGCGATTCTTCTTCACCGTAGGCCTAGGAACAAGTCCATGCCGGAGTAATCAAACCTGCCAAGGTCCTAATGGAACCATGTTTCAAGCTTCGATCAATAACTTATCTTTTGCTATGCCAACCACAGCTTTGCTCCAATCTCACTTTTTTGGCCAATCAAATGGTGTTTACACTCCAGATTTTCCTACCTATCCTTTGATTCCTTTTAATTACACGGGCACCCCGCCAAATAATAGTATGGTAAGCAATGGGACGAAGCTAGTGGTACTTCCATTTAACACAAGTGTTGAGCTAGTTATGCAGGATACAAGCATACTTGGTGCTGAAAGCCACCCTCTTCACTTGCATGGCTTCAATTTCTTTGTTGTTGGTCAAGGTTTTGGAAATTTTGATCCAAAAAAGGACCCTGCAACCTTCAATCTTGTTGACCCTATTGAAAGGAACACCGTTGGTGTGCCTTCAGGCGGCTGGGTGGCAATTCGATTTCTGGCCGACAATCCAGGTGAGTAAAGATAATAGGCATCACACACATTTCTCTAATCTGAAAATGCGAATGTTAAAATATGCTGCATATATACAGGAAAAATGTTCAAGTTCCAGAATTTGCGGAAAATAACGAAGAGTGGTTAATTTGAAATATAATAAATCCCTAATTTATTTTAATTGTCTAATTAAAAACAAACCCAAATTTTTTAAAGGTCTAATAAAATTCGCTCATTAGTATCTAATTGAGTAAGAAATGTTGCTAGTCAGACATTAGAAGTTGATGAACATAACTCATCAAATGCTCATCAATTCATCAACTACGTATTTTTAGCTTCTTACATTTTATTTGGAAGAATATTTTTGTCCTTAAAATTAACTTTGCTTTAACAATCAAACAAAACATTTGATCTATCAACAGAACCTCCACCTCTTGATTGTTTTTGCAAATTGTCCTTGTGAATGTGTATAGATATTGCCTTAATAAATATTTAATAAAATCTCCTTGTATATACTATATATTTCTGATTTGATTCCTTGATTATATATAATGGATATACATTTTACAAGTTTTTTATATGTGCATATGTAGGGGTATGGTTCATGCATTGCCACTTGGAAGTTCACACCAGCTGGGGTTTGAAGATGGCCTGGATTGTCTTAGATGGAAAGCTTCCCAACCAGAAGCTAAAGCCTCCACCGGCTGATCTTCCAAAGTGTTGATAATAGGACTTGCTCTGAATTAAGCTGTTAATGCTTTGACCAATTTTTTCATGTTTGAAGTCTGGTTATTTAAGCCCGTTGAGTATTTTCCTACTGATGTTGAGTTTTTATAGGAAGAGAGAGAGTGGAATACGATTCTTGTTTTACCCATTTTCATCTTTTTTTCACCTTTTTTTCTTCTAATAATGTGTAGTTTTAATAATCAGCGAAAATCATATTGTGTTCCTTTTTCTTTTTTTCCTTCAATCATATACCTTAATGCGTACCATGTTCCTACCAAGAGATGTGAAAAATAATCCGTGGAGAATAGAGTGAATTTGGAATTAAAAAAGGGGGAAAGCACTATATGATATGAGTCTGGATTCTTTAACCTACAGTTATTGTGGGGTGAGATAGCAATCCTAACTCTTACCCTACCCACGAGCAATTAAAATATAAAATCGTAAATTTCCGTCAAAAGATAACATTTTTATATGTAATAGTTTGAGAATATATGACCCCTTTGCATTTAAAATAAAGTTACAATTCTTATAATAGTTCATTTTTTTATTAATTGCTTTTTATTTTATTGTTATAGACTTTACTTTGTATTTGAAGTACCCAAATCCTATAAATGTAAGAAATAAATAAATAATCTACTTTCGTTATTTTATTTTTATTGTGTTATATATTTCTTTATTTTTGGTTTTTATTTTTATTTATATGTACCTTTTGGTTTATTTCCGAAGTTTTACATGAAATGCTACTGATTAAAAGTTAATAATTCAAAATACCATACATACAGCCCCTAATGAATCAGTTGCTCCTGTAAATGATTTCACATCATGATATAGTTATCAAATTATTAAGAAATGAGTCCAACAACAACCTGGATGTTTTGAATTTATAACATATTATAACCGAGAGTTCCTTTCAAAGAATGCCTATCGTTTAATCAATGATTTATTATTTGTCTATCTTCAATATAGATCCACAAAGACACCTTCTCTTTTAGATTATTGCTTGACTGTGAATAAAGAAAGTTGTCAAGGGTCAACAAGTATATAGTTCAGGATCGATTCTCTCTTTTAATGTCTTCCTAGCTGGCTGATGAAGATAGACAAACTGCAAGTTGTAAAAATGTTAGTATTACAAGATTTCCCAATTTCCAAATGCAAATGGGTTGGAATATTTCCCAATATTGTAAAAATTTTAAGTTAAAATGTAAGAAAATTAACGAGCTCTGATACCACTTGTAAGAAAATTAACGAACTCGAATACCACTTGAAAGGGAATTATGC
>JANLJB010030065.1:0-19766 GCA_026212285.1 Bursera cuneata | reverse complement strand
GGCTACTTGGTGGGGTATTTAAGTGGCTTGGCTCTCCCTCCTCAACAGCTAGCTTTTGGGGGTGGGTTCTCCAAGTGCTTGGATGCCTATCACATCCCTATTCATTTTGTGATACAGTAGTCATGTACAAAGTTGTGATTTTAATATTATCTCTGTTTCAAAACTTGAATGCTAAGGCCAAAAGCTTCACCAAGACATCAACTTAATTAACTAACATTTAGTTGATTAATTAAACACTAATAATTTAAAATTTTTGTTTTAGGTTTTAACTATAATACTCCTGTCACTTGGTTGTCATACTAATAAAAACAAATCATTATCAATCAATTTAATAATTGATCACATATCATAGTATCATATGAAGGGAAAGAAAAAAATCATATCAGGAGCAATCTCTTGAGACATTTGGGTTTGAAAGTGAAATGAACTATAATTTGTATCTTTTATACCCAATTATTATTTTGTACAACAAGTTACATGATTACTTGAAAAAACAAAATCAAGAAATGTAATTGAAAAGTATTGTGTTGTTTCTAAACAGATTCAGAATGCCATCATCATTCTTGCAAATTCCTCGTAGCTGACCTGGCCATCACCATCTACATCAGCCTCTCTGATCATCTGTTCTGCCTCTTCAACTGTCAATCTCTCCCCCAAATTTATCATCACTTGTCTCAGCTGCACACCAGAAACGTATGGGTAAGGTACTTAGGTACATAGTGAACGAAACTGTGGGAACTGAAGATTAGTCAGAGAAGCAATAAATCAATCAATCAACTTGTTAAAATGTCAATAAGAAAAGGAAATCTGAGAAATTTAGCGAAGTCAAACCAATTAATTGATGAGATCAAAACTTCAAAGAGTGATGAAATTATCTTTTTTCCAAGTCAAATATAGTAGTTGGGAAAACAACACAATCAGTCAATCACAATCAGATCATGCGTAAGCCACCATTGCTCTTGGTGGAGAAGCGGAAACAATATTACGGGACTTCTGAATCGGTGTCATATGTTACATTGAATTTTTCAGTCAATAACAAAGCAAGTTAGAGTCCTACACAAGCACGGCTGCAGGGGTACGCTAGCTAGAATAGCAGGTCGACTACGTTTCTGGTTCTTGAAAATGATTGTATAATGTATACTATGCTCATATGCTAGCGAAATTGTGAAGCCACAATTTCAATATGATTGACCAACACAAACATCAAGATTACAAAATTGAATCAGCTTTATTCACCTCATTAGCCGATATGTAACCATCCTGATCCCTGTCAAACACTTTAAAAGCTTCTTTTAGCTCCTCTGCAACATTTTCCTGCAAAAGTTTCATGTCCATTAGCTTAAACAGAACAATAGAACACAAAACAGGCACCAACTCCTCTTTTTGCCAGAATGATGATTAAACAGAATAATTCAGATCCAAAAAGATGTCCTTTATTTAACAGTTGATCTCATATGTTAGTTACCTTCATCTTTCTTCCCATCATATTCAAGAACTCTTCAAAATCTATGGTCCCATTTCCATTGAAATCAACTTCACTGATCATGTCTCGAACTTCTTCTTTTGTAGGATGTCCATCCAGTGATTGTATCACTGCAGCAAGTTCTTCCATGGTGATGTAACCTACATGAAACCAAGTTTTTATTGTGTATAATCATTGATTTAGATTGTGCATGGAAATCCTGTTCTCAAAATGAAGTAAAATGCTAAAAATATAAATCAAATGCATACTGACAGGCGAATGCTCAATCTCAGCAACTCTTTGAAAAGTTGAAGAAGAACATACCATCTGAGTCTTTGTCAATCAGACAAAAGGCCTCCTGAAACTCAGCAATTTGATCTTCTGTCAGTGCATCTGCCATGCTAGCTGGTTCTAGCCTACAAGAGCTGTATGACAAAAGACTTGAAGTTCTCGTTAACCTTGGTGAGAGAGGTGGAAAATATATATGAATATATGATGAAGACGGTGGAGGTTCTTTGTTAGCAACGTTAATATATAGAATAAAATAAACGGCGTTGTAGAAGAATTTATTTTCTAATACTATTGAAACAGTCAGACGCGTCAGAGAGGGGGAATTCCATTCAAAGGCTGAAATTTTCTAGGAAGTGAGTCGTAAATCAACGCTGGTGTGGACAAATTCTTATTCATACATTTTGCACCCCAGGGGCTGGCTCTCTTTCGCACTCGATTTTGAGTCTGCTTGCTCATGACTTCGGATCCAAAATACTTGTGGTGGGCTTTGCTTATTAAAAAATTATGATTTTCATTAATTTGGTTATTTTCCCTATAAAAAAAAATTGATTTTTGTTCTTTTTTAAAAGGTCCCTAAAGTTTGCTATTTGTAATTGAACCCTTTAAAATCTAATTTATAACTACAGACATCACAATTGAACCCTTTAAAATCTAATTTATCAATTTATAACTACCGACTTCGTGTCAACACGGGATATGCAGTAGAGTCAGGGATCCGCTGCGGAAGGGTCCAGAGAGTAATAATGTTGTTTCTAAACCAGAATCCGGGGGTGACGCCAAAAATACACGTGTATTTAAAATAATGCATAAACGTTCCAGGCCTATTGTAAAAAGCGTAACTCTCAATCCACCAGATTATTTCCCAGCTCACGAGCGGCGAATGCTAGGTAAAGCCTCTCGCTCTCACAACCAAACTAATCAAGCCCTCGAAGAGCAATGATTTTCGCCGCCGTTTTGGCTACCGAGTTCTAATCCGAGTTAATCAAGTCCAATTTTTGGTTTTTTGAAGGTACGCTCGGTCGCCTTCTTTTGTTTATTTTGCTTTAGCTCGCTCGATTGTAACTTCTATGGTTTAACTCTTAAGCTCTGCGATTCGTTTCATTGTATTTGAATATCTGTAAGTGGCATTCGTGAAAATTTGATGTAAATGAAGTTCTTTGTTCTTAAACGGAGCTTGAATGAAAAATTAGGGTTTAGGGTTTTGTGGACTTTTTATAGCTTGCTAACTGAAAAACTCTGTGATTCCAATGTTAAGTGAATTATTTTGAAATAATGGTGGTTAGATATTGTTGCATTGTACTAGTTGGGATTGTGCTTCTATGTTAACATCGTATGCAAAAGTATTTATTCAGTTGAATCATGTTATTTGTTCTTACAATCGCAAGTCGGTCTGTCTGACAAATTTATGGACCTTTTTCCCTGTTGTCTAAGGTGATTTTATGTCAGTGGAAGAATAAATATACGGTTTAGTTTGGAGGGACAAACTGAATGAAACTGATGTTGACATGCAAGAGATCTGATATGCATTTGTTAGGTCCATTTTTTGTTTTACCGTTTGAACAACTAGTTTTACCTTTTAGTTAAAGATGATAGTCATGGAAGCATTGTACAGATAGATGGCATCATCCAAATTGATTGAGTGTCAAATGCTGATTATTTTAGAAGTCATCATGTTTGTAATATGCAGGATTCGAAGAATGAATTTGTGATTGAAACTTTTTATATCCCACAGTTGATAAAGTGGTTACGTGCACTACATAACTGATTCAAATTTTTGCGAATATTAAAAATGGATTACATTTGTATAAATTTGAGTAGATATTTGCTAACTTTGAGCTTTCCTTTCAGCATTTTGAAGTGGGAAGAGATGAGTAAGAAAAAGAATCCTCTTGTTTTCTTGGATGTATCAGTTGATGGGGATCCTGTGGAAAAAATTGTTATTGAGGTAACTCAAAATCCCAATACCCAATTAATGTTTAGTCATTTTACTTTACGTTTTGCCCTTCCTTTTTTATTGGAAGAAAATTAGTAGGTTTCATTTTACTGCTAATATATATTTTGATATATTTCTTCTTTTGGATGAAAAGCTTTTTGCCGATATTGTTCCTAAGACTGCAGAGAACTTTCGGGCTCTCTGTACAGGTATGTTAGTAACTAAACTTTGCTCTTGCACTTTAAGGAATAATTACTTTTAGCATGTATGTCATGCAGTAGCCCAATAAAGTAATGCCCAGCGGTTGATTCATTCCACTATATGCGGCTGTTTCATATTTTTGGTTGACTGGGTGCAATAGGAGTTAATATAGGCTGTATTCTGTATGCATTTCACCATCACCTGGTGGGGTTGAACTATTTATCCTGTTATCTATTTGTGCAAACTTGTAATATTTTAGCAATTAGAGAAATATAAATTTAATGATGTGGAAAATACTAAGCTAATGATTTGTAAGTTTTGTTGCTTACCACCAACGATATGTAATTATTTTCCAAAGCATTTATATCATCTTAGTGTAAATATACTAATTCCCCTGTTAATATTGTCATGTTCTGATCACTAGTGAGCAATTCTTTGATTGTAAGGTTTGATAGTGTTCATTGTTTTTGTTGACATGAAAATCCATTTTTTGGATAGTATGCAATAAATGAATGAACATTTTTTCTACCACGTGGTATACGTGAAAGTGTTGCTTGGTTCTACCATTGTTGTGGTAGACTTTTTTCTTTCTCTCCCACCCCTGCAGAAAAAAAAAAAAAAAAAAAATTATGGTAGATGTTCAGTGTTTTGTGNTAGACTTTTTTCTTTCTCTCCCACCCCTGCAGAAAAAAAAAAAAAAAAAAATTATGGTAGATGTTCAGTGTTTTGTGCTTTGATTTATTGTAGGTGAAAAGGGCATTGGAAAATCTACTGGTAAACCTCTGCACTACAAAGGATCGATGTTTCATCGAATAATTAAAGGATTTATGGCACAAGTATGTTATTTATTTATTTCCTTTTATGAATCATTTTCATGATCAATGGATATTTGTTGTGAAACTGGTCCCTTAACACTATTGGACTGAGGTACTCTGGTAGGGTTATCTTGTAATTGAAAAATTACAATTATTTTCTCTGTTGTTGAAGATGGGATGGCATAATTTTTTAGGGAAAGAATGTTGTTGAAATTAAAGGACAGCTTCTATAGTTCTTTGTTATTTTATTCTTCTTCTTTTTTTTTTTTTCTTTTGGTGGATGAGGATTTTTGGTGTAAATATAGAAATATTCTAAGAAATATATTTGGTCTTAGATTAATTATTCAATATTTTTTTTGTCTCTGCAGGGTGGTGACTTTTCAAAGGGAAATGGTATGCTCTTTTATTCCACAAAATTTTTAGAGGATAGGATTTTGCTTTCTTAGCTGAATGCAGATTCTCTGCTTGACTTTTATATTTATGCCCAGACTTGTAAGGAACACCTTTAATTGGTTTGCAGGCACTGGTGGAGAAAGTATTTACGGAGGAAAGTTTGCTGGTGGGTTTCTATGAACGAACTTTAGTATCTATGCATAGTTCATGTTAGATACGTTTTTAATTGAACAAAAGGTTTACGTTTTCATTGCAGATGAGAATTTTAAACTGGGACATGATGGAGCTGGTATGCTTTCTATGGCAAATAGTGGTGCGGACACAAATGGATCTCAGTTCTTTTTAACCTTCAAGCGGCAACCCCATCTTGATGGGTATTTATCTTACATGTTATGCTCATACTTTTAACTGTTACAGTTTCTAGTCATTACCTCTAACTAGAGGTATAAATAGAACTGGACCAGTCCAAGACCAAATGAAGCATGTGCTGGGCTCATAGTTCAGGATATGTGAGCTTGATGGGTTTGTAGGAAGCTGAGTCCAAAAGTGTGAAAAATTTTGAACTCTAAAAATAATTTTTAAGTAAAAAGGAAAAAATACACTTTGAATAGTTCCCTAACAAACAAATTGAGGAGTTTTGGTCATTAAATAAATAAATAATTAAGGTGAAAAAAATGAAGATGTTGGTTCACACTGCTGACACCTCTACCACTAACCTTCTCCCACTTGTTTTTCCCTTTTATTCTCTATCTGTAAATTTTAAAATTGTTTCGAGATGGCAGTTTGTTTATTGTTAGGTTATCAGGTTCTCAATTACTGATCAAATGGCAGGAAACATGTGGTTTTCGGAAAGGTTGTGAGGGGATTAGATGCAGTTAAGAAAATTGAGCAAATGGGAACTGCTGATGGAAAACCTGTGCGACTTGTAAAAATTGTAGATTGTGGTGAGTTTTCTGAAAGCAGGCTTCAGGATGGCAAAGAGAGAGGTACCATATGCAAGAATTTCCTTATCCAATTGCTTTTAATTGTATAGGACATCATACATTTTTTCAATGTATAAAATGGATAATATGGTTTTTCCTTCAGCAAAAAAGAAAAAATCAAGGAATATTTCTACTTCGGAGGATAGTTCTGATGGGGAAGCTGTAAGAAGGCGGAAAAAATCATTGAAGGAAAGAAGAAAGAAAAGAAAGAGGAGATACTCTTCATCTGATTCACACAGCACAGACTCTGATTCTGATTCTCACTCTTCAGAATCTGATTCAACGTCAGATTCAGATTCCTCACCATCTGAGCCAAGTTCTAGTGATAGAATGCATAGGAAGAGGAAATCAGGTAAAACAGATAAGCGACAACAAGGTCGAAAAAGGAGGGATATGAAAAGGGTGAAGAAGAGAAGCCGACGTGACAAACGATCAAGGCAAAGATCTAAACGGTCTGGCTTATAACTAGTTCAAGTTTGGATAAGGTATTGGCCCCTATTTATTTTTTCTTAGATTTGTTGATATTGTATTTTCAGGAGTTCTGAGAGTGAGAGTGAGAGTGATAGCAGTAGCAGCAGTTCTGGTGATGAGAAAGCAGGTCGTCGTGGTTCAGCTCGGAAAACTGGTAACTTAATTCCTGCTGAAGTGCCCCAGAATCTTGGCATGTCTTTTTTTTTTATTATTATTCTTACACTTTCAGCCTCCAGTATTTTGTCGTTATAGGATATAAGAGTGTGAGTAATGTTTGTGTGCAAGTGAGACTTCAGTGTCCTGAAGGTGTTGCCGCAACATTTTGCCTCTGTTATAATAACTAAGTGGGTGGGTGATTGTGATCTTCCAGGTGTGGGAAAGAAATCCCAGACCCCTCCCTTGGGAAAAGGTGCTGCCATAGATCAGCAAAGGAAGCATGAGTTAAAGATGACTGAGGACAATTCATCACATGAAGAAGGTGAATTATCTCTGAAGAATGATAAGCTTCAAAGCAATGGTCACGGCTCTGAAGCAAAATCTGATAAAGCTGTTGATCGACACCACTATCCAGATTACACGAGCAAATCCAGGTTTTTGCTTTTTTTTTTTTTTGGCCGCTTTTCTGCTGATTGTGTTAATGTTGCAATGTTATTTTATTCCACATGAAAAAGTCCTGGGTGGGCGTGTGCTTGGTGTGCTCGACCAATCAGAGTGTGCATTTAATGTATGCACACTGATTTGGCATGCTCTGTTTGGTTGGGCACACCAATGACAAGCTCAGCTGAAAATCTCTCTTTTCATATACATTTCTGATCGTATAATTGACAGGAGCATAACTCCAAGTCCCAAAAGAAGGTCAAATAATAGATCAAGCAGCCCTAGCACTAGTCCTAAAAAGATTTTTGGGAATGAGGGTAGAAGTCCTGCCCGTAGGATCCCTGAACCTTCTGCTTCTAATCGTGGACGGAGCTTATCTCGAAGCACATCTCCGGATGGTGGTCCGAAGCGCGTTAGAAAAGGGCGTGGCTTCACTGATCGCTACTCTTTTGCACGTCGGTACCGTACACCAGAGCGTTCACCTCCTAGATTCTACCGATATGGTGGAAGAAACATTCATGAAGGGGGCCGAGACAGGTAATTTCAGTTTTATGTGAGCCAAATTTTTCTGTCTTGATTCCATTGTTGTATATTTTATTTTTATCTTTTGTGAAGGTATTCAAGTCATAGAAGTTACTCTGAGCGCTCCCAACGTAGAAATTTCAGAAGCCCCCAAAGAGGCCGGAGTCCCCCAAGGTTGTCTCTCTATTTTTTTTGTGTGTCTGATGCTTATAATGTTAAAGTTTATTGTCAGTGTCTATTTCTTTTGTATAGCATTCTTAATGTCTTTCTTCGGTAGTTTTGTTGTGCAGTGTCTCATAGAGTACCTTAACTCTTATTTGCTGTGATAACTTAAAAAAATGTTGAATCACTGGATTACATTAATGGCTTAGTTTTAGTAATGATTGTGTATATGCTCTCCTATGGGTTTGTATGTAATTGGAAAGCTTTTTTTGCTCCGTCAACAACACTTTTAGATATTGGACTGAAATTCAATCTGTTAATATAGACAATTGCATTTGATTCTTTTCTATGCATATTTATTTGTTTATTTACTGTTTGGGATAAGAATCAGACATTTGCATTTGATGTAGAGAATATTAAGTGTACTTGAGAGTCCTAACTTCCTCATTGAACGACCCTTGAGTGTAATATATAACTCATCAAGCACTTAATAATGTTAATGAGCCATCTATAATGCTATGACTGACCACTGAATAAAAGTTAATGGAAATACAAGAAACTTCTACGCAGGATGTCCCTTGTCATTTAATAAAGAACTTCTTTTAGAGATACAGGTGCTGGACTGCACCTTGATATTATCATTTATTTTTGCATTCTAGATTACGTGATTCCGTCTGTCGAAGCTGAGACACTCCCACAGAGGCAACTAATTTATATTTCTAATTTTTGTCTTAGGTACCAACGAAGGAGAAGCCGAAGTAGGAGCATTTCTCGCAGTCCAGACAGTTATCGTGGTCGTTATAGGGACCAGAGTCAGAGTAGGAGTCCAATACGTAGTCCTAGTCCGAGAGATAAGCGACCTCCCATTAGTGAGGGGTTAAAATCTCGTCTAGGTCCAAAAATGGATGAAGAGCGGTCACCCGTCAAACGAAGATTCAGGTCAAGGTCTAGGTCTAGGAGCTCCGGATCATCCTATTCTAAATCTCCAAAGGCTTCACCATTAAAGAATCGTGATGGAATATCTTCTGCATCTCCCGATAGGTCTAAATCAAGCTCACCATCTGGACAGAGAGGATTGGTTTCCTATGCAGATTAGTTCTCATACTGGAATTGGGTAGATTTTGTAGCTTCCTGGTCGTGGGAGTTGGGGACGATGTGTTCTGACAAACCAATCTGGAACTTATATGTGCTCTTTCCTGGGGGATTTAAATTTTAGGCATGACGAGAAGCTTACCCATTTGAGATTAAAATAACGGTATGCATTGTAATGAAAAGTGGATAGCATGTTATGTTATATTATGCATTCGCCTATCTGCGACTGTAAGTAGGTAATCAGAGACGTAGTTGATAAAGAATAATTCGGATGTGAAATTTGAGCATTGCTGCTGCCTGCAACAGAAAATTTTCCCCTCATTTGCTCCCTTCATTTTGTTTCAAAAGTATATGTAGAATTCGAAATAATTAATTAATGAAAGTATTTCCTTAAATAAGAAGAGATAATAACATGTTWTATATGTTGCGGCTTTGAAAGAGTCTGACATCGCACTCGTATTTCAGAGTGGTGCGGTTTAAATGAGGTAAACGTGTTTTGGGTCCAAAGTCTTGCGACAAAACTGTGAGGCTCATAATATTTATTGAGTCATTTACAAGAAGTTAACGGTAACATTGCAAGAGTCTTTTAAAATTTCTTAGTATGTCAACTTTTGCCGTTGGAAACTCGTACTTTGGTTTTCTGAGTTTTAAGAGGTGGAAATTTCAAAGATACCATCATTTTTCTTTTCGTTATCCTTAAGTTTTTAAGAAATTTCTTTCAATGTAAGTTATACATTTCTTTAGTAAATCAAACAATGTAAAGGTGAATTGATCTTTGTCGACTGCAAAAAAAAAAAAAAAAAAAATATTAATATTAAAGATAAAGAAAGAGAAAAAGGGTAAAAGTTTTATCTAAGTGATATTAAGACAAAAGATAGGAATGGTTAGTGATAATTATTTATTAATTTTTTGAATACCATAGGATTAAACAATAAATGATCCTATACTATGTTTGGTACAATATTTGATAAAACAAGATCTAATCTTATCCTATTCTAATTTTATTAAGATTTAAAATTTTAAATTAAAAACTAAATATATTATAAATATTTATAATTAAATTTATTTATTTATGAAATTTTGTTTATATTTAATTATTTTGTTTATTTTGATATTCAATTTTTTTATTTTAATACAAAATTAATTATTTAATAGTTCTGTATTACTTATCCTAAGAGAATGAGACAATTTCAATTTGATTTAATTTCTTCTTCTCCAGTTTTGGTGTCATCCACGGGGAACCGCGTGACTATTTTGGTTCAAATGGTGCAGTGTAATCCCATGAATTTGCACGGTCCAATCCGGTCTACAAGCACCCAAACGCGGGATAGAGGAAGATCGTACGTCTCCGCTTTTTCAGCCTATCCTATCCTATCCGGGGGTAACAAACACGCCATAAAGGTATTTGGTTTGCATCACAGGCGTCCCATCTGTGAGCTCCTCGGTCGGAAATCTCCGGTTTTATTGCAAGTGAATTCATAAGTTCAATCCTTTCCTATAGACTCCCCTCCCCAGTAGGAAAGACGTGTAAAATAATAAATTTGTTTGGGTCGTAACTATAAACTGTAATTGTTATTTGCAATTAATTAGACTTGAGAGAGGAGTTTGAAGAGTTCGTTTCACCATTCAAAGCAATGCCCGTATAGGCATCAAGATTTTATGAACGGCTCTATTCGCTATCTTTAGGTGTGATCTAACTAATTAAATGATGAAGAGGAAGAAAAGGAGAAAACAACCCATCTGTTACAGAAAGCTAAGATTATGATATGCAAAGACATGCAGCGGTTCTGTTCAAGAGTGCAAGATGCTACGCAGTTGAAAATTATTGGATGCGAAATAAAGGAAACATCCTCGAAGTGGAAGAGAATCACGAACAGCTCATCTCACTCTCAGATTGGTTGGCCTTTGGGTACAATTTGATCTTTGAGCCACATGTATATAGGAACCAGTACATAGTAAGCCCCTGCCATGGCACCCAAAATGAAGCGTAGAAAGAACACAAATGGATTTACAGGCTCTGATACGTCCTCTGTCTTTGGACCAAGCTGCAATGAAATGAAAAAAATATTAGAAACCATAAAGGTATTAACATTAAAGAGTTACATTTCTGTTAAATGAAAAAGTGCAATAAATTTATTGTTCTCATACAATAAGTGAATAGTCAGTTAACATTCAAATCTGAAACAAATCATATAAATTTAGTACCAATCTCTAATCGAAATAATAGATGTTCAAGTCAGTACATAAACCCTTTTTCACCTTGCAGCACAATCTAAAGACAGCCGCAGTTGTATCGGGTAAAAGGAATTTCTTAAATTAACATTTGACAGATGTTGAACTGTAGCCCTCAACTGCTTTGTGTTGGCTGAACTATCAACAATTGGGGGTTGTAGTGGAAGTGGTGGCAGACATGGAAGTGCATAAAATGATTGAAACTGAGGCCTTAGATTATATCACAGCCTCTGTCGTAAACAGAATTTTCTCAAAGCAGCAGCCCAAAAATTGAATTCTTCTTGACAAAATGCATAATGAAACGAACTCCTCTAAGGTTTATGACAATATGACTCACAGTATCTCTTAGGGTGTCAGGGTATCAACCTTAAGTTGCAGTGACTATTTCTTTCTTTCTTTTCCCCCAGCAGATAGTAAATTTAAATATTCTAATTCATTGAAGCGGTTAACTTTTTCATTAGGATAAAGATATTAGAACAGAAAACACAGAGAATGGAATGAAAGAAGCAACAAAATACAGGTTTAGCCAAGACCAGAGAATGGATTAGCAATTCAAAAATCTTACCTGCAATGGAGAGTCCCCAGATGCAGGTTTAACACCTGTTACAGAACATCCCATAATCAGTCCATGCCGACGAACTCCGCGATACCATTTTGGGCCAATCCGTTTCAGCTGGACATCCTTAAATCCAGCCTTTTGGAACCACTCAATGTATTCTTCCTCTTTTGGAAACAGCATCCACATATCAGCAAAAAATCGAGACAACCAAAATGTTGGGTATACAGGACCAATTAAACATGCCTTTCCGCCTAGTTTCAGGACCCTGTATGCTTCCTTGATGCCACGTTGTGGGTCTGGCCAGTATTCGATACTGAGAAGATGCAATCATGTCCCATAAGAGATATTACAAAGAAAGTTAATCTCTAGCTCTGAAAATTCAAAGAAAATCTACAGCACAAGCCACCTTATAAATATAGCTAAGTTATTAAGTACACAACCTTTATTCATATGCACAACACATTCACTAAATAAATACACACAAAACATAGGGAGGATATACATATTTGTATATATTGATTTGAATCTAATAAATATTCATAAATTACATTAGGAGACTACTCTTAAGTATATGCTATCAAATAAACCGTAACAAATCCAATCTGAACTTTTCATTTTTGAGGGGCAATGAAATGCTATAGTATGCAAACTACACTCATGCAGTAGCCCAAGAATAGGCACAAAATTCACAAAGACAACCAATTAAACCATCCAGCATAATCAAGATTCAAGACCATCATTCCAACCACTAAACCGTAATTAACTAAAATCTGAGATTTTAGTCTGAAAAACAAACACATAGAAGTAAAGAACAAACGATTAAAGAACGGAAAAATAAAATACTAAAAAAGGAATTCACTAACTAACAAAAGTCCAAATATACCTCCCAGCAGATACATATCTATCAGCGTAATCAGTAGGGAAAGGCAAGTCCTCAGCATCTCCCTCAATAATCTTACAATCCTTCAATGGCTCCTTCTGCTTAGCCTTAGCAAGCTGATGCGGTGACTGATCAAGAATTGTAACATTTTTGGCATCCACATGTTTAACAATACCAAGAGTGGTAAAACCAGTACCACCACCAACATCAACCACAATCATGTTCCTGTCACTGAGATCAGCAGGCTCAAGCGCGTCGTCTCTCATGTCCTCAGTCCAGTGGCCGGGGTTTATAACGTGGTCATACACAATTGAGAGAAATCTGTAAAACCAAAATGCCTCCTTTTTGTGTTGAATGAATCTTGGCTGGGAAGCTGGCCTAGAAGCTGATAAGCTACATTTCAGAGACTTTATGGTTCTTGGCTTGGAGATTAAACTCAATTTGGGAATATTCTTCCCGTGCAAATCAGAGCCGAAAAAACATAAGCCCTTTGGGGTTATGCCTCTCATAAGTGCGAGGTTCTCAGCTCCATTAAGCATCGAAGAGGCCATGGATTGACAACACAAACAAAACCCACCAAGAAAAATCGTAATTTTTTCACTCGGTTTCAGTGATTAAATACCCAGCAGCAGCACCAAAATCTAGCAGTTCAACGTTGTCAGTTTCAAATTGTATTATCTCTAACTAGAGCAGAACAAAATACGAGAGAAGAGTAAAGGATCCTTACGATTTCGAGTTAGCAGGTAGCAAGTTGCAAGAGTGACAAAAGAGAGCAGACAGCAGAGGTTTGTGACTTGTGAGTGAAAATGTGTTTAAGCAATCAACAACCAGCCACCACTGGCACCGATTCCGAATTGAGGATAAATTACACTCACACACAAAAAGAACAGAAATAACCCCCAATATATATATATATATATATAATATTATACGTAAATTAATTATTATTATGAGGAGGGGAGGAGGCTACTTGTGGGGTCCTTTGAACGATTGCATCAGACCTGGCACCGTCTGATTTGCCTTGGCAGTTCCAGTACCAGCTCACCTCTCTCAATTAGCCATCTCCCATACGTAGCAAGCATTGGCTGATTGGGCTACCATTTCCTCACGGGTAAATTTCACTTACCATTCCTGTATTACTGGAATTGACAAATTCAAAAAAATCTTCCATTTTTTTTTTTTTTTCAGAAATTCATCCTTTGCTACCGTCATATCCTAACACGGTTAGTTTCAAACTTTCAAGTGAAGAATGAATACAAGTCAACAGGCATTTACTAATTTACCCTTATTTTAATTAAAAAGAAAAATAAATAATGTTGACTTACTCGTTGACATTTATATGTCATTTACGGGCTGAACTTTCCGCCCATTTGACTAGCTTTTTGGTTATGTAATATTAAAAAAAAAATTGAGTACTTAAACCTCAACTTAATTTACGACCCCTAAATTTAGTTTATTTTCATCTAATCCATTTTATTTCCTGTTGTCGCCGCCACTGCCGCTCTATTTAATGACAGTGTTATGGTGGCCATCGTAGACTCGTTGATCATGGTGCGATTCTAGCCTTGGCACCCAAAATCTTTTGTCCATTTATACCAGGGGAAAATACCAATAAACCCCCGAATCAATTTCAAAAAAATATTTAATTTTAGATTTTTATTAAACTAATACATATCTCTAAAAATTAATCAAAAATTAATATTTGCCTCTTAAATTTTTGGGGGATAAATATTAATTTAAAAAAAAACAATTATAATTATTGAAGGATAAATGTTAGTTTAATAAAAATCTGGGATAAAGTATTTTCTTGAAATTTATCTAAGTAATTAGAGTAAATTTCCCTTTGTACTAGTGCATTTAGATTAGATGATTCAGAATTCAATAACATTGGTGGTGAAAGCCACCGCTTGTATCACCATCGTCAGCATAAGACTGATTTTATTTAATAAACACAATTTAAATATTACATACCCATGAAATAATGTAATATATTATATGCTCTGGTTTTATTTAAATGTTGCATTTTATATATATTATGCGTGATATATAGGCTCTAATTTACATTTAATTGTTTAGGGTTTAATTTAAATATACTAATCATTAAAATTTTAACTTTAATTTTTCCCATTTATCGACTTAAATTTTATTACATATGTTATAAGTTATTTCGCGTATATGTTGCATATTTTTTAAGTACATGATTTTTCATAAACATATTAGGCTATTTTAATTAAATGTTTGTTAGTAATTAGTCAATAATCATTGGGATATTTTAGTCATTTTATATTCTTGAAATTATTTGATGATAGAAAAGGTGATGGTAACAAGGCCATCCTTACAAAATAATGGCAATTCATACGAATTGTTAGTCAACACTCGTGAGTGCTTATGATGAACTTTTTGAAAAGGTTGAAGGGAATTGATGTCAAAAAATGCACACATCATCTGTGAATTAATCAAATTATACTAATGATTCTCGTACTAAAAAAAGGGCTAGTCCAGTTGGCACTCCCTTATTGGTCAAGAATTGTACACGAGTAAGGCCGTAATATCCACCTGTGAGACAGTTGTATTTGTTTCCAATTGGCAGAGTACGATTAGAAGGGCTCATTGCCACTGAATTCTCGCGAGCTAGATCAGCCTTATAAAGGCTCTCTCACTACGATGATGAATCATAGTGAAGTTGAATTTATCAGCCACCAAGTGAAAATCTAGGAGGTGGGGTGGGGAGATAGTCCCCACCAACTGCTCTAAAATAATTGATCCAATGGCAGTATTTTCACCAACTAGATGCTCATTTTGTGTTAGTTTTCCTTCCAAAGGTGTGATTTTATATAAGCCTTGGTGTTCATCAAATTTCTTGTATTAATAGAATTTAATATTTAATACGGGTGGCGTGGATTAGCTCCATATGCAAGAGTTGGACCTCGCCGAAGATTTTTGGTTTTTTCATTAAAAATGCATGGTCAAGTTAAACCTTAGTGTTCAGTTTCAAAGGAGAATATTTTGATAACACATAATATATTATTTCACCTCTCTCTGATATATAGATGTATAAGTTACTTAAAATATTGTATTGATTGCATGATAATGAACCTAGAAATATTAAATAACTTCATTATCTATACTACGCATTGATTTCTCCTACTCCGCTCACGGAGAAGATGGCCACATACCTACCTTAATCAAACCTCTCATTTTTGAAGTTTTTGGAAGAGACAATCCATGCATGGCCACTTGTGATTAATCTTTCTCAACTGTGATTGTCCAGCTTAACAGTTTACTTAGGATTTCACATTCTCACATTTCACAGCCCTCCAAGTTCGATGCAAGCTAAAGAATTAATGTGATCTATTTTCCACATAACTGATTCCTGAATAGCAAAGAATGATCAGAGGATCAGGATCCAAACCCATTTGAATTAATTAGCATGCGAAGTAACTAAACAAATAAATAAACTATATATTATAATAATATTGTACACAATACCCTAGCTAGCTATAGCTTCTTTGTAAGTATCAATAGCAAACCAAGGAAATTCCAACCATTTTTGTGGACGGGAATTCCAGTGCTCAGACTTGTATATTGGATTCTCCGCTAGATGAAGAAACGGACATCTCACATCTAGCCTCTTTTCGTAAGACATTAAATCTCCACATTACAGTTTCATCCCCCAAGATGACAAAACCCACTTAGCCAAAATAATAATGAGGGAAAATTATTAGTTCCAGAACATCGCCGGCTTGTTTCCGATTCTATACACACAACACAATTGACAATAAAGCGACAAAGTCCAGGTATGTTACAGCAGGTCCAAAAACCTCTCCGCCCACAAAGTTGCACTATATATAGTCTATGTACTCATTACTATCTTCCTTCAGTTCTATCATCGAACACCTTTGCTTTCACCTGAATCTTTTGAGCCCAAGAAACAATGGCGCTCCCATCAAACCTGAATATCAGCGAGGCTAGTCCAGATTGGTTGAACAAAGGTGACAATGCATGGCAACTCACAGCTGCAACTCTAGTGGGTATCCAAAGTGTGCCGGGCCTGGTCATCCTCTACGGTAGCATAGTGAAAAAGAAATGGGCTGTGAACTCGGCCTTCATGGCTCTTTATGCTTTTGCAGCCGTGTTGATCTGCTGGGTTGGATGGGGCTACCAATTATCATTTGGGAAGCCTTTCATTCATATCTTAGGACAGCCCGATGTTGCTCTTGACGAGAAGTTTCTTTTGCGACAGGGTTTCATGGGATCGTTCCCTAATGCAACAATGATCTATTTTCAGTTTGTGTTCGCGGCAATTACGTTGATATTGATAGCTGGGGCGTTGCTTGGGAGGATGAATTTTCATGCATGGATGTTATTTGTGCCACTTTGGCTTACATTTTCTTACACTATTGGAGCATATAGTATATGGTGTCCGGACGGCTGGTTGGCTAAGAAGGGAATTATTGATTATTCAGGAGGATATGTGATTCATTTATCTTCTGGTGTTGCAGGGTTCACAGCAGCTTTCTGGGTAAAATAACGATATAATAACTGGATTTTGAATCCAAAACCTTAGTACAAGCTAATAGTTGGTTCATTTTTTATTTTTTTTAATGGTAATGTTTATATTGGTGCAGGTAGGACCAAGGACCAGCAAGGACAGGGAGAGGTTCCCACCAAATAACATTCTGCTTATGTTGGCAGGGGCAGGTCTACTTTGGATGGGATGGACTGGATTCAACGGTGGGGATCCTTACAGTGTCAGCACAGATGCATCTCTGGCCGTCCTCAACACTCACGTCTGCACAGCTACCAGCTTACTGACTTGGCTCTTCCTTGACATTCTTTTCTTCGGAAAGCCCTCTGTGATTGGAGCCACGCAGGGAATGATAACTGGCTTAGTCTGCATCACTCCTGCTGCAGGTACTAACCACGCATCACATGTCGCTTCCTTTGTTTCGCCTTATTTTAATTTACCAAAATTGTCATCTCAAAGTGATGATGACCAAAACGTTTGTGCTGTTGAACAGGAGTGGTGCAGGGTTGGGCAGCCATCTTGATGGGAATGATGTCTGGTAGCATCCCATGGTTCACCATGATGGTCCTTCACAAGAAAATTTGGCTGCTCAAGCAAGTTGATGACACCATGGCAGTGTTCCACACCCATGCTGTTGCTGGAACCCTTGGCGGCATCCTCACTGGCTTCTTTGCCAACCCAAAGCTTTGCCGTATATTCTATCTAGTTGACGATTGGCAACATTTCATAGGCCTTGCTTATGGGCTTCAAAGTGGCAAAGTGGGAGCAGGGTTTAAGCAAATGGGCATCCAGTTGCTAGGAATTGTGTTTGTGGTCTCTGTTAACGTGGTTACGACCAGTGTGATATGTTTGTTGATTGGGTTGGTAGTTCCACTCAGATTGAGCGATGAAGAGTTGCAAACTGGAGATGATGCAATACATGGAGAGGAGGCCTATGCATTATGGGGAGACGGGGAGAAATATGAGTCCAGGCTTGGTTCAGTTTATGGTGCTGAAGAGTTCCCTGCGGTTGGACCCAAAGGTGAGGTTCAAATGGCCTAGAAATGAAGGCAATATATAGCATTTAAGGGTATGTATGGTGTAGGGTGGATGGATATATTTAAAATGTTGTTCTTGGAATTCTACATCTATTTCTTTTTCTTCCTTTTTTTATCCTTTAAAGTTTAACAACTCAAGGGGCATTTACTCTCAATCTCAATTTGGCTTTTATGTACTCATCTGCTTAAATAAGAAACAGAACTGCTTCACTTCTATTTTTCTAAAATAAAAAAAAAAATTATAATAAATTATTTTTGTGTATGTATTACTGATTCTTGCCCTCTAGCTATGGTGTTGGTTGTAATGTATTTCTCAATTGAAAACATCTGAAACGCAATAGGATTGTCTTCAAGGCGATTAAACTGAGAATATCTTTTCGCTAAAACTGTAAAACATTGTTCTCTCTCCGTCTGTCAGTTGGACAGAAATTGCCAAGTTAAAAATGAACGGGTTAATTGCTAAAATGGCTTTGTTATTTTCTCTTATTTCTCAAAATGAACAAGCATGGTAAGGTGTGAAGAGAACTGATTTATACTTCCATGTAAATGCAGGTTGGTTAATTGCTACAATTGCCAAGTTGAGGGGACTATTTTAATTTTAGCATAACTCTTTCAAATAAGTTACTAAACGGGATATTTCTCTTGGACCTTAGAAAAATTGAAAAGTCTATCTACTTCCCATCTTAATATAAAACTAACACTAACCCCCTAAAACTTATCTTCCGTTAGTTATATTTAACAGTGCTACAGTATAACTTAAGATAAATATATAAACACCCCTCTGATATACTGAAAAATAATAAATTCACCCCCTTGATTATAAAGTCACATAAAGACCTCATTTTTTTATAATTCTTTAAAACTAATTAATATTATCAAGACACTATAGATATTTTATTTACTAAAATAATATAAAATATTTTAAAATTTATAAAAATATTATAAGAATTTATAAAAAAAAAATATATATATATATATATTTTATTTATTAAATAATATTTATAAATGTAGCTAATTTACTAAATAATTTTAATAAATTAAGCAAGTAAATTATTTATTAAAAACTAAATAACTTTAGTTTAATTATGAGGGCATTATCAATATTTTATTTATTAAAATATTTAAAAATAACAAAAATATTATAAGAATTTTAAAAAATAACAAAAATATATTAACAATTTTAGTAAATTATTTAAATTTTATAAAAATTATTTAATATATGAAATATATTTTTGTTATTTTTTATAAATTATTATAATATTTTTATTAATTTAAATTATTTTAGTAAATAAAATATCGTTCATGTCTACGTAATGTTAATTGAGATATGATTAATGGCTTTTCAATTTTTCTAGGGTCCAAATAAATTATCCCATTACTAAACCTACTAAAATGGAATAGACAAGGCTATATTGGAGTTATGATGTTGACAAGCAATTACTCATTTAAAATGTTGAGTTGTTAAACAGTTATTTGTCAAAATTAATAAAATCAAATCATCAAATAATAGATGAAAGTATAGGTAATGAGCTAACTCTCTATGGTTGGCATATCTAATAGGCCATGTTTAACAAAAAATTTTATAACTTATCCCGAAAGATATATTTG